>CAUYQU010004542.1:0-177733 GCA_963574635.1 Cheracebus regulus
TTGGGGGCCAATATTCAACATTTCTTTATTTTTTAAATTATTTTTGAGATGGAAACTCGCTCTGTCACCCAGGCTGGGTGCAATGGCACGGTCTCAGCTCACTGCAACCTCTGCTTCCCAGGTTCAAGCAATTCTCCTGCCTCAGCCTCCTGAGTAGCTGGGATTACAGGTGCCTGCCATCATTCCTGGCTAATTTTTGTATTTTTAGTAGAGACAGCATTTCACCATGTTGGTCAGGCTGGCCTTGAACTCCTGACCTCAGGTGATCCATCTGCCTTGGCCTCCCAAAGTGCTAGGATTACAGGCATGAGTCACTGTGGCTGGCCAACATTCTTAAAAAAAAAAAAAGAAAAAAAGAAATTCCAACCCAGAATTTTATATCTGGCCAAAGTAAGCTTCATAAGCAAGGGAGAAATAAGATCCTTTTCAGATAAGCAAATGCTGAGGGAATTCATTACCACAAGACCTGCCTTATAAGAGCGTTTGAAGGAAGCACTAAATATGGAAAGGAAAGACAGTTACCAGTCACTGCCAAAACACACTGAAATACACAAACCCATGACATCATAAAGCAAGCACATAAGTCTGCAAAGTAACCAGCCAACATCATGATGACATGATGAAATCCACACATAGCAATACTAACCTTACATGTAAATGGGCTAAATGCTCCAGTTAAAAGATACAGAGTGGTAAGCTGGATAAAGAACCAAGATCCATTGGTATGCTATCTTCAGGAGACCCTTTTCACATGAAATGACACAAATAGTGCTTAAAATGAAGGGATGGAGAGAAACCTAGCAAATGGAAAACAGAAAAAAGTAGGGGTTGCAATCCTAGTTTTTGACAAAACAGATTTTAACCCAACAAAGATCAAAAAAGACAAAGAAAGGCATTATATAATGGTAAAGAGTTCAACAAGAAAATCTAACTATCCTAAATATACATGCACCCAACACAGGATCATCCAGATTAATAAAGCAAGTTATTAGAGACCTTCAAAGAGAATTAGCCTCCCACACAATAATAGTGGGAAACTTTAACACCCCCGCTGACAATATTAGATCACCAAGACAGTAAATTAATAAAGATATTCAGGACCTTCACTGAGCACTGGATCAAATGAACCTGATGGATATCTACATAACTCTACATCCCAGACCAATAGAATATGCATTATTCTCATTGTCACATGGCACATACTCTAAAATTGATTATATAATCGGAAATAAAACACTCCTCAGAAAATGCCAAATAACCGAAATAATAATAAACAATCTTTCATACTACAGCATGATCAAATTAGAAATCAAGACTAAGAAATTCACTTAACATTTTGTGAAGAGACAAAGACTGAGCTGTTGTGGCCTGTTGCTGCCAAACGCAAGTAGCAGTTGGCTTTCTCCACATAGAACCCAGGAGTAGGCGACTCAGAATCAAATATTTTCTCCCTCCTTGCTCTTTTTTCAGCTTTGTGAGAAATCTTATTATCAAACACAATGGCCAGCAGTGTTACCAACAAGACAGATCCTTGCTCCCTCCATGAACTCCTGTGTGTTCATTGGGAATCTCAACACTCTTGCAGTCAAGAAGTCTGATGTGGAGGCAATCTTATCAAAGTATGGCAAAGTTGTGGGTTGCTCTGTTCATAATAAGAGATATGCCCAGGCTGCTGTAGCAGAAGAGGAAGGCACAATGATTGCTGGCTGGGTTTTTGATATTAACCTGGCTGCAGAGCCAAAAGTGAACCTAGGAAATACAGGTGTAAAAGGATCTGCAGCAGAGATATATGGCTCCTCTTTTGATTTTGACTATGACTTTCAATGGGATTATTATGACAGGACGTACAGTTACCCAGCACATGTTCCTCTTCCTTCTATTGCTCAGGCTGTAGTGCCCTCAAAATGCCACTGTGTATCAGGAAACACCTCAAGAAGACGCAAAAATGGCTTCAATTCTAAGAGTGGATAGTGTGGATTTTCCAAGTCTGGTAGGTTGCAAAGAGATGGTCTTCAGGCCATTAAGAAGGAATTGACCCAAATAAAACCAAAGGTGGGTTCTCTCCTGGAAAACCTGGAAAAAATTGAAAAGGAACAGAGCAAACAAGCAGTAGAGATGAAGAATAATTCAGAAGAGGAGTAGAACAGCAGCTCTGTGAAGAGAGATGAGACTGATGTGATGATGGAGTCTGAGCGGGGTGCAGATGACACTCCTGAAAGGGGAGCCTACTAGATGATGATGATATTGAAGATCGGGTGAGGATGAACAGCTGGAGTCAATCAAGGATGATAAAAAAGAGGCTGAGGAAGGAGAGGATGACAGAGACAGAGCCAATGGTGAGGTTGACTCTTAAGCACATGGTGGGGTTTAGAAGTCTTATCCCATCGTTTATTTACCTAGGTGCTTGTCTAAGGTCAAAATTTTCACCGGATTCTCTTCCCTAGTAACTTCAGGACATGCTCACTGTTCTCCCAGTCCTTGTTCTTGTTATGTTTGTTAATTCATACTGCCTGTGCCTAGTCCCATTTTCACTTCCTTTGATGCTCCCATGAGTTTTGTTAAGAGTTACTGTGTATTTTTTGCTTTTAATTTTGAAACCTCTTTATAACTTAACAATAAAAAGGATGTATGGGTTTAATCAACTATCCCCAAAATAATCTTTTGTTATGCAGGGAGTACAGTTCTTTTTATTCATATATAAGTTCAGTAGATATTTCCCTAACTGCAAAGGCAATCTCAATTAGTTGAGTAGCTCCTGAAAGCAGCTTTGAGTTAGAAATATGTGTGTTACATCTCCATATAACTGTGCTGTGTGGGGCAGTTCAACATGAATGTAACAATGTATTTTTATGAATGAGAGTTGTCATGTCAAGTGTATCCTCCAGAATAATAATTAGTGCTATAGTCTTATGATTTATTTTCTAAAGTTGATATTGTGGGTTATTTTTGTGAACAGCCTGATATTTGGGACCCTTTTTCCTCAAAATAAAGAAATTCTTATTAAGCCAGGAATTTGAAGGAAAAAATTCACTCAAAACCATAAAATTACATGGAAATTGAATAACCTGCTCCTGAATGACTTTTGGGTAAATAATGAAATTAAAGCCAAAGTCAAGAAGTTCTTTGAAACTAATGAGAACAAAGATACAACATACCAGAATCTCTGGGACACAGCTAAAGTAGTGTTAAGAGAGAAATTTATAGCAATATATGCCCACATCAAAAAGTTAGGCAGATCTCAGCTTAACAACCTAACATCACAACTCAAAGAACTAGGGAACTAAGTACAAACAAATCCCAAAACTAGCAGAAGACAATAAATAACCAAAATCAGAGCTGAACTGAAGGAGATTGAAACTCAAAAAAGCATTGAAAAAGACAATAAATCCAGGAGTTGTTTTTTTTTGAAAAAAATTAATCAAATAGATGCTAGCTAGACTAATGAAGAAAAGAGAGAAGATTCAAATAAACACAATCAGAAACAACAAAGGGGCTATTACCACTGACTCCACTGAGATACAAACAACCATCAGAGAATGTTATGAACACCTCTGAGGTGAAATTTACTTGGAATCTGTAATTCTTTTTTTTTGAGATGGAGTTTTGCTCTTGTTGCCCAGGCTGGAGTGCAGTGGTGTGATCTCAGCTCACTGCAACCTCTGCCTCCTGAGTTTAAGCAATTTTCCTGCCTTAGCCTCCCAAGTAGCTGGGATTACAGGTGAATACTACTATACCAGGCTAGTTTTTTGTATGTTTAGTAGAGATGGGGTTTCACCATCTTGACCAGGCTGGTCTCAAACTCCTGACCTCAGTTGATTTGCCCACCTCGGCCTCCCAAAGTGCTGGGATTACAGGCATGAGCCACTGTGCCAGGCCTATAATTCTATGGATAACAAAATTGTCTTTAGTTTGAGGTGGAATGAGGGCAAAATAATGATACATTCAGAACAATTAACACTCATTACCTCAAACTAAACTCTAACAAAATGAAAATTTTTCTACCAGGAAGTATTGGAATGTAAAAATAATGCATACGAATTGGGAAAAAATTAAATAATATATTAGAACATATATATTCTAATATATATATGTATATAAAGTAAAATGTGAAAGGGCTCTGCCTATTCCTTTATTTGTTGTATATTCTCCCACACCTTTTTCTATGACTATATAAACGTATATACATATCTATACACACACAATACCTTTTATTCTTTAAACAATGAGCTCACTCTATATAAAATACTTTGTGTTCTTTTCCCCCTTGGAATATCATGAATATTCTTCAGTATTAGCATGTGCATATCCACCTCACCCTTTTTGCTATCTTCATTCGATGATATAAATATATCACAAGTTTATACATGTCCATTTAACATGAATGTTTAGATTATTTTAGTTTTTGCTCTTATAAATAAAGCATGGCTAAGTTTTTTGATAGTACTTCTATAGGATAGAGGCCTAGAAATATAATTGTTGGGTCACAGGATATGGACATTTAAAATGTTGATAGGGCCAGGTACACTGGCTCAATCCTGTAACCCCAGCACTTTGGGAGTTAGAGGCAGGAGGATTGCTTTAGCCTAGGAGTTTGAGACCAGCCTGAGCAAGATGGGGAGACCTCCATCTCTACAAAAAACAACAACAAAAAAAGCAAAATGTTTATAGATCCTGCCAAAATGACTTCTAAAAATGTGTTCATTTATATTCAGACTAAAAGTATATGGAATGTAGTATTTTAAGAAAGAAAATCTTCTAACATGAGAATATGCACAAAATACAGAGAATCTGGTTGATAATATTTTTTAAATGATAGAAAATATGCATTATTTTGAGTGCATATAACAGATGGCTCTGTCCATCAGACCATTTGGAAAATATATTTCCAAAAGGGATTACAAAGTAATCCAAAGAGATTTAGTAAGCAAGGAAGTCTTCAACTATTATTATATCTTATTCTATTAAAAGCAGATCATCAAATAAATTCTTGCACATTAGTTTGTCTTTTTTTTTTTTTGACTCTTGCTCTGTCACCCAGGCTGCAGTGCAGTGGCTCCATCTTGGCTCACTGCAACCTCTGCCTCCTGGGTTCAAGCGATTCTCCTGCCACTACTTTGAGTAGCTGGGATGACAGGCGTGCACCACCATGCCTGGCTAATTTTTGTATTTTTAGTAGAGATGGGGTTTCACCATGATGGCCAGGCTGGTCTCGAACTCCTGACCTCATGATCCACCTACCTCGGCCTCCCAAAGTGCTGGGATTACAGGTGTTAGCCACTGTGCCCAGTTCAGTTTGTCTTTTACAAAGTAATCTTAATAAGGAAAACCTCTACCTTTAGACTTGATTCTAACTATAATAGGATACTGCTCGTACCATGAAAGTGAAAAGATCCTTGATAAAAAGTATCTGCGCCATCTTAAAATTTGTAGTGTGCAAGAATATGACTGATGAGAGTATTTAGACATGTACTTAAGGGAAAACAGATACTAAAAATTTTAGAGAGAGAAAAAATATAGGACCCATTATTTGAGTCTTCAAACAAGAATGTTACTGTGGAGTGCTAACTATAGAAGTTTAACTATATAAGTGTATTTTGAAACTGCATTTTACTAATCTGACAAATGTTTGAGTGTGCCTATATAGTAGATCCTGGGCTAGGTACTAAAGGTACTGCATTAATTTTGGAGGAAATTGCAGCTTTGAAGAATTTAATATATTTGATATGATCAATTCTCTGAATTGCTTTCAGCAAAAACGTGTCTCCATTTTGCAGTTGGGAAAATGGGACTATCAGTTGCAAAAGGCAAACAATATCATTTATTTTAAAAGATTATATTGATAATCTATTATGAGCACCATCTGTCACACAAGGAAATACAAGAGATGGTCCCTGACTTCAAAGTACTTGCAGTTGTTTTAAGTATTTGAGTTTCAAAACATATATTTATATATATTTAAAAAAGCAGTAGAACCTTCACAAAGTAAAATAAAATGCTAGTACTGCATGTCATGCAGGGATTTTCAAAGGAATTGTGAAAAGTTAGAAAAAGAGGCACCTCAGCATCAAAAAGAGGCACAGAGCATAGCAGTAAGAACACTGAGGATATAGCAAATCCCAGAATGAGTAATTGAGAGTCACAATATGGTCAACAAAAAAGACATTGTTCCTGTGTTTGGCAGAGGCTTCTGATAAGGAAAGGGGTAAGTAAGCTCTGTGCTTAGGGGCAAATGTTGCCATCTGAATGAATGGTACTGTCTATCAAAAATAATCATTTATTCCAAAGGACATGATTAAGGATAATTGATAACCAAGGTGGTTGAGAAGAAAATAAGAATGTCTCTATTTTCCATGAATTCAAGTGTTCAGGCCCAGGTAAATTACATCAATTACATATGGTAGACCTAAAGTTAATTGACAACAACTGTGGAATTGTGACCCTTATGGATAGTTTTGTGTGCTCATAGGTAGTTCAAGAGGAGAGAAAGCTTGAGGTTAGGCTATGAACATCCTAATTTTTTGTTTGTTTTGAGATGTCACCCAGGCTGGAGTGCAACGGGGCAATCTCGGCTCACTGCAACCTCTGCCTCCTGAGTTCAAGCTATTATCCTGCTTTAGCCTCCTGCCTCTACCCCCAGTAGCGGGGATTATAGGTGCACACTACCTTGAGTAAAGGCAAATTAAAACATTCATCAAGCTGTACACTTGAATTCTGTGCATGCTGCTATGCACAGTAACTGAAAATTATGCACACATAAAAAATTAAAGAAGCAGCCGGGCGTGGTGGCTCACGCCTGTAATCCCAGCACTTTGGGAGGCTGAGGCGGGTGGATCACCTGAGGTCAGGAGTTCAAGACCAGCCTGGCCAACATGGTGAAACCCCATTTCTACTAAAAAAATATATAAAAATTAGTCGGGTGTGGTGGAGGGCACCTGTAATCCCAGCTACTTGGGAGGGTGAGGCAGGAGAATAGCTTGAACCTGGGAGGTGGAGGTTGCAGTGAGCTGGGATTGTGCCAGTGCACTCCAGCCTGGGTGACAGAGTGAGACTCTGTCTCAAAAAAAAAAAGACCACTGAAGGCCTAATACAGATAGAAGAGGCTCTATTTTTCAATCACTACTTGTAGGGAAGTTGCCCTCACCCTGAAAAATTGGCCAGTCTGCTTTGGAGTTTGCATAAACACAAAGGAAATCTTTCTGATTTTAAATTCTCTGAGATTTAGCGTGTATGTGGTATCTCAGCATAGCCTAACCATTCTTGGCTAATACAGAATTCATCACCTACAAACAACCAGGTCAAAAGCCTGGTTTTGGCAGCTTACCAGAGAGGCTCTTTCTTTCTCAGGCTAAGTGATATAAAACAAGCTTACAAATGAGTGTATAAATCAAGATGCCAATTTATTAAATAACAATAGAAAATAAAAACCTCTCATACAAACTGGGATATCTGTTACCATGATAATATATAACCATTCTTTCTCTCAAGACATACCTGCATGGGACGCCAAACCATAACAGAAGTTTATTTTATTCTCAGAAAAAAAAAAAGTTAGTTGGATGAACCAATTGTTTAATGACATCTGTCCAGGAGCAGCTATGCATCCCATTTCATAGTTAATTCCTGAGGTCTCTGGGCTGCAGTTCTCACTGCAGCCACTAAGGATTTTGTGTTTTTCCTCTCAAAGAATAATCATAAATCTTTTACTTTTAAATTCTGTGGTTGGAGTGGTAGGAATTTGAAGTGCAGAGGATGGTGTCCTTAGCTATGGCTTCTAAGTACTGGTAACATCATCAAACTAATATAGACACTGCGAATTCTAGAGAGTGTATGTACCTGAATATTTTGTAAGGCCATTTAAGAGTATTTTGTACAATCTGTGTACAATCTTTGAAGGGAGGAAATTGTTATCAAAGGCTGGAGAAAAAGGGATCCCTGTTATATAGTGACAGAAAGTTTGGCAACACTGTTGCATGCTGAAATGCAGAAAATAGGAAATATATCTAACAAATTGGTGCATTTGGTTAGGAAATTTCCATATAGACTGTTGAAAGTGCCAACTGACTAAAAAAAAAGAAAAAATCTGTGTGGGATAAGATGTAGAGAGGTGAGATATAAAAGGAATGATTCCATTTTTAAGCAGAATTTAGAGAAAATATACAGAGTCTAGGAACTTTGGGTTCAAAAATAAAACTGCATTTTACTCCCAGCCTCTCCAGATGGTAAAAGGTTCTGCAATTAAGGCATTGCCTTAAGGGAAAGGTAAAATCCAGAGTGTGGCTGTTTAGATTTTTTGTAAAGACTGTACAAAGATTTAAAGCCGTTTTATCTAGACCATTTCAGCTAGACAAAAACCCTTCTAAGTGTATAAGGGCATTTTCCATCAGCTTTCTGACTCTCAGCCCAAGATGGGAAGTGTTTGTCTCAAAGAGGCTTTTATTCTGGTGGAGTGGATTATAATTCGATATATATGAAGTCCCCAAAATCTTACAGAGAATTGTATTGGTAGACACACTGCCTACTTGGACTGAAAGGGAATATGCATCTTTTAATACTACAGATTTGAATATTAAAATTTATGTTTACATCTTAGAAACTCAGTATTTTAAAATGATGTAAGGAAAAATCTGAAGTTATGTTGCAACAAAAATTAGTAGAAAATCAGAATCATGGCTGGGTTTGGTGGCTCATGCCTGTAATCTCAGCACTTTGGGAGGCCAAGGTGGGCAGATTACCTAAGATCGGGAGTTGGAGACCAGCCTGGCCTACATGGTGAAACTCCGTCTCTACCAAAAATACAAAAATAAGCTGGGTGTGGTGGTAGACGCCTGTAATCCCAGCTAGTTGGGAGGCTGAGGCAGAAGAATTGCTTGAGCCGGGGAGGTGGAGGTTGCAATGAGCCGAGATCACGCCATTGCACTCCAGCCTTGGTGACAGAGCAAGACTCTGTCTCAAAAAAAAAAAAAAAAGGAAATAAAATTATATGTAGCTATTCTGAAAAGCTTGATTATTGAATCTTGCTGGAATCAAGAGCTACTACAGTATCATATTTCGAGTGAGCCATACTTTGTCATTGTGCTTTTGCCTGATAAGTATTTCTACAATGCCTGCATATAGATCTAAACAAGTTTAGTGTTGTTAAATCTTCTGCATTAGATCTTTTTTTTTTTCTTGGAGATGGAGATTCCCTCTTGCCATTCAGGCTGGAGCACAATGGCGCGATCTCGGCTAACTGCAATCTCTGCCTCCAGGTTCAAGTGATTCTCCTGCCTTAGCCTCAGGAGTAGCTGGGATTACAGGCGTCCACCACCATGACTGGCTACTTTTCATATTTTTAGTAGAGATGGAGTTTCACCATATTGGCCAGGCTGGTTTTGAACTCATGATCGGGTGATCCACCAAGCTTGGCCTCCCAAAGTGCTGGGATTGCAGGTGTCAGCCACTGTGCCCAGTCCATATTAATTGTTTGGTGAATAAGATGCTATTTGTATAGGATTGTACATCCTAACATGATAATTTTTTGTTAATATTTGCTACTATATTTTAAATACTTGTTAAGAATTTTTTGGTTGAAATGTAATGCATTTTAATTTTTCCCATTTAAAAATAAGTTCCTATTTAGCATTTTTCTGTGGAAGGATTATAGATTTTCAGGAATGGATTATTGAAGAAAAATAAGCCTGCACTGCTATTTCTGTAATTTTTTGGACAAGTTTATGCTGTGTTTGTGATCCTCTTAGTTTCTGAATTGGAGATTTGAAAAAAAATTGTGATTATCTTGTTCCTATTCTACCATTGCATATTGGATGTGTTGAGGGGTAGGATAACTTTAACATGAGATCTGCATCTGGTACTGAGAAATATTCTGGACTTTGGCTAGGATTCAGCAACTGCATGGGATTTTAGGTTGTCTTCCTTGAAAAAGGGAAGGTATGTCTATCTGTAGAAAGAATGACGTGCCCAGATATTTGGGTAGCCAGAGACATAGGACTATGGCAGACACTGCTAGTTGCCCCTCATATCCCCAAATCTGTTTTTTTTTCTTCCCATTTTGCTCAGTAATAAAACCTCAAATGTTAGCTGGGCATTTGTCCAATTAATTAAAAAAGATTGTATTCCCCAGCCTCTCTTGCAATGAAGTGTGGCCATGTGATTAAGCTTTGTCCAAAGAATGTAAGTCAAAGTAGTTTGTATGGATCTTCTGGGAAGTTTTCCTTTGTTTTTTTTTCTTTTTCTTTTGAGACAGTCTTGCTCTGTTGCCCAGGCTGGAGTGCAGTGGCCCAGTCTTGGCTCCCGGGTTCAAAGGATTCTCTTGCCTCAGCCTCCCAAGTAGCTGAGACTACAGGTGCCCACCACCACACCCATGTAATTTTTGTATTTTTAGTAGAGATGGGGTTTCACCACATTGGCAAGGCTGGTCTCAAACTCTTGACCTTGTGATCTACCCGCCTCAGCCTCCCAAAGTACTGGGATTACAGGTGTGAGCCACTGCAGCCCAGTCCAGAGAAGTTTTCTTAAAGGAAGTATGCTCTTCTCTTCCCCACCCACTGCCCCCCCTTTTTTTTCCTGAGACAGAGTCAGTCTCTGTTGTCCAGGCTGGAGTATAGTGGCGTGATCTTGGCCAACTGCAACCTTTGCTTTCTGGGTTCAAGCGATTCTCCTGCATCAGCCCCTGAGTAGCTAGGATTACAGGTGCATATCACCACTTTCGGCTAATTTTTGTATTTTTAGTAGAGACAGGGTTTCCCCATGTTGGCCAGGCTGGTCTCAAACCCCTGACCTCAAGGGATCCACCCGCCTCAGCCTCTCAAAGTACTGGGATTACGGATGTGAGCCACAGCGCCTGGCCTCTCTTCCCTTTTTGCTGGTCTTCCTGGCTAGCATATTGATATCATGCTAGGTGATGGAGTTATTCTATAAGTTAGGCTGGAAATCACAGGTAGCAGTTGGCATAGCAACCTGTCAGAAAGAGGCTGGGATCCCTAATCGTTATGGAGCCACTATTTTATCCTAGGACTGTCTACCTTTACCTGAGAGAAAGGAACTTTTATCTTTTTGCCATTGTTGTTTTGGCCTTTTCAAATGAGTATTCCTCTTTTATTTTCTTCTAATAACTACACCTATCTGATATTATCTTGTTCAGTTTTCTTATTTTCTGTCTTCTCCCTCTACAGTGCTAGTTTCGTGAAAATAAATACCTTCCTATCTCTCTTGTTTCTGTCTGTTTCCTTAGCACAGTGCCTGGAAAATAGTAATGACCCAGTAAATATTTGTAGATGAATGAATGAAGACTAGAAGATTAGCATGGAATTCTTCTAAAGGTAGTTCGTTTCTGCTTTAAGAGACTATGGAGTTTAGAATTCCAAAGAAACTGGTAGGTTGTTATACGCGAGGAAATTGACAGAGGGGTTATATGACTCGGGCAACACACGACCCTTGTCATGCTAATTGTTAGCCAAGCTCCCTAGCCAGCTCTGAGTTCTAACACACCAATGCCGCCTCTACAGTGTGTGCTATTTGGTTGATAAGCCCCTAGCTAGGATGCTGTGGACAGGATTGCAATGTGGCGTAGAGTTTGGACAGGATGACCTATTGCCCTTCCCCATACGGTCGGGGTATGAACATAGCTGAGACTTTTCAAGCCTTCCCAGGTACCACATAGCTTGGAAAACCCAGCAACTGGGGGCAGTTCAGTTGCAACTAGCAGGCAGCCCTAGCTGTTTATTATCTGGGACTCTCGGGCAGGCGAGCTGGCAGTGCTGGGGAGGACGTTTCTCCAAGGCATTCCTCTGGCAACCCTCTTCCTCCACCAGGTCTCAACAAAGACATTTAATCCCTTTCTTCCACTACCCTCCCTTCTACTCGGCTTGGTTTTGGAAGCTCAAGTACAGTTTGACGCAAGCCACCTCCCACTGCACACCTGCCAGAGGCGGCGCGTCCCCGAGCTGCTCTCCCTCGCGGACAGCCAGCGCTCGGTGGGCGAAGGTCCTCCCGGCCTCCGCTCACCTAGCGCCACCGCGTTCTGAACGACAGCGCGCGCGCCGCCGCCGCGGGAGCGCGCCCCAGCGTAGGCCCCCCCCCTCGAGGGAGCGCGCACGCACCGCCTCTCCCCGCCTCCCCGGTGCGCGTCCCGCCCCCTTGAGCAGCGATACGCCGAGCGCTCAACATCCGAGGACTTTGGCCCAGAGTAACCCCGCTCTCGTGACCTTTCCCCTCCATTCCGCACCTCCGGCTGCCGGCGGGGACAGAGGCTGGCAGCTGGGCTCTCGCGCCCCTCCCTGCAGGGCGCAGGCTCTCCCCCTCCCGGCTCCTCCGCGCTGTTCCTCGTCATGGCGGCCCTCAGCAAGTCCATCCCTCATAACTGCTATGAGATCGGCCACACTTGGCACCCTTCCTGCCGGGTCTCCTTCCTGCAGATCACTGGGGGCGCCCTGGAGGAGTCCCTGAAGATCTATGCCCCTCTGTACTTGGTGAGACCCGTCAGCCCTCCCACAGGGCGAGTTTAGTGTGGAGGATGGGCCGGGGGATGCAGTTGGTGCTCCCGAGGGGCTCTGGGGGACTTGCCTTGTGTCGGGCTCTCTTTTGGAGGGGTCGGAGTGTTTTGGGGGCGGCTGGGGGGTTGGGGGAGTCGCAAGGGAAGGATATACCAGTTCTTGCACGGGAGAAGGAGGAGGGGAATTAGAGGTTGAGCTGTCATCTGAATGCCTGTTGCTAGGAAGAGGATAGGCTCCCAACTTTTAGGATTAAGTTTAGGACACTTAAAAACGTGAATTCAAAGACCACTGTTATTTTCCTCTGGGGTGCCTTGTGACGGAGAGGTATTTGTAGGTCAGCGAGGCTATGAGAAGGACCTGCAATCATTCCTCATCTGATTTACCCTGTTTTATTTTGCCTTTTTTTTTTTTTTTTTTTTTTAAATGAAGAAGGCATATTTGACCCTAAATCCATGTGGCCTCAGATCTTGACTGTTTTGAGATGACAGGATTGTGGTTTGGGGGTTTTGCAAGCGTTTTTGCAAGTTCACAGAACAGACTCCTGGGATGATTGTGTGTGGTGATTTAAAGGGTGATGCCAGTCTTTGAGTCAGTGAACTTGGTTAGGACATCTGACTTTGTGTCACCTAGTTCCTTCTGTACACTATATATAGGGCAATTAATGGGGATTATTTGGCAATGTGTCTATGTAACACTGAGGACTATTAAAGATGTTCTTAAATGTTCTCGCCAAAATCTTTTTTCAATAACTTTATCTTTGATATTAAAGATTTATTATTAATTTGGCCATTGAAGTGCATTGTCTCATTTTCTTGCCTTACAGAGTTTGTGTCTTAAGAAGACAGAGATCATATTTTTGTATGTCTTCTAAAGGTTTCAATATTTAGCAGACGATCAGTGATTATTTCTCATTGAGGTAATTTAGATTTGTACCCTAATGTTCCTGAAAGTGTGTCATGGCTCTATCTGTAATACTACTTGAAACGTCTGATTATTTATTTCAGAGATAACACAGGAGAAGGTGATACTTTGTCTGCGGTTGCAGACACCCATTTCATTTTTACTGTGTGGACTGATGTTTCTCAAATGTTAATGTGTGTTAGGAATCCCCTGAGAATTATGTTAAAATGGGGGTTCTGATTCATTAGGTCCTGGTGGGGCCTGAGCCCCTGCTTTCCTAATAAACTCCCAGGTAATATTGATAGTGGGGGCTGCACTTTGAATAATAAAGATCGAGAGTAGAGGCCAATAATTATTATTGGAGCTGGATTTTTTTTTTTTTTTTTTGAGATGGAGGCTTGCTCTGTTGCCCAGACTGGAGTGCAGTGGCATCATTTTCTCTCACTGCAACCTCCACCTCTTGGGTTCAAGCAGTTCTCCTGCCTCAGCCCCGCAAGTAGCTGAAATTACAGGCACGAGCCACTACGCCCAGCTAATTGTTTTGTATTTTTAGTAGAGATGGGGTTTCACCATGTTGGCTGCCAGGCTGGTTTCGAACTCCTGACCTCAAGTGATCTGCCCACCTCTGCCTCCCAAAGTGCTAGGATTACAAGCCTGAGCCACCGCACCTGGCCTGGAGCTGGAATTTTTTTTCTTGATTTTCTTTGGCAAAGATTACTGTTTATCCGCTTTTCCACATTCATTGTGGCCAGTCTATTTTTTTTTTGGAGACAGAGTCTTGTTGCATTGCCATTCAGGCTGGAGTGTAGTGGCACAATCACAGCTCACTGTATAAGGCTCAGATTTGTAAAAATTAAAACATCTACAAACATCGAGCTCTTAATATACAACTATACAAAAGATTGTTCCTGTCCTCAGAGGATTATGACATAGGTGGGGAGAGAGTTTATGCTATCGACTTCTCCCTCTGAAAATCCATAGCACTTTTCATTCATTAATTCATTCACTTAACAAATATTTGTTGAATGCCTAATACTTGTTATATCTATAGCCTAGATAATTTATGGATTATATTCTATGATAGGAAAACTCAGGGCAGCAACAGGAACATAGGTTCTCCTACTCCAACAAGGTAGGATGGAGGGGTGTTCAGGAAAAAGAGTTGTGTTTTACTGTTATATCTCCAACCAGATTAAGTACTTATTGAGGATAAATTTTCCATCTCATGTGGCCTTGTACCCTTTCATCTGTGTATTTGAAACTTTGGGTTGCTGCTCATCCTTAGTTGTGAAATAAAATTAGGGGGAACTGAATAGCATTTCATTTTATATTAAGTGAAATGGAAGAAAATAGAAAATGTTACAGCACATTGCCCATACTAAGGATAAGCATTGTTTTGTGACAGTTTTGTTTCAGTTATCTATGTAGGTGTGGGTGGGGCTGCTTGGAGCATATAGCTGTTCTCTTTATAAGTGTTGGATAGTTGATTAAATGTATACCCCTATGTACTAAGATGCAAGGTGGGTGTAGTGGAAAGAAGTTGGACTTTAAAAAGGGATCAGGCCAGGCCTGGTGGCTCATGCTGATAATCCCAAAACAGAGGCCAATGTGGGTGGATCACCTGAAGTCAGGAGTTGAAGACCAGCCAGCCTGATCGACATGGTGAAACCCTGTCCCTACTAAAAGTACAAAATTAGCCTTGTGTGGTGGCGCATGCCTGTAATCCCAGCTACTTGGGAGGCTGAGGCAGGAGAATTGCTTGAAACTGGGAGGCAGAGATTGTAGTGAGCTAAGATTACAAGATTGCACTGCAGCTTGGGCAGCAAGAGCAAAAGTCCATCTCAAAAAAAAAGAAAAGGGGGATCAGGGATATCAGGATTTGAATCTCAGCTCTATCAATTACCAGCTATTTGACTTTGCATATGTTACTTAATCTTTCTTTTTGAGAATTAGATGAAATAATGCATTGATTTATCACATATTTTCTAGTTTATCATAGGTTTTGAATAGTTAGGCATATTCTTCTGCCTCCCTTCTCCAGTGGCACTTAAGAGTGAAGTTCATGGAAGATGGGTAGGGAAGGCTCCCTGAAGTAAGTGGCCCTTGACTTGTGCCTTGAGGATAAGGTTGTATAGACATTGATTCATGCAGTAGATATTTATAGAGTACCTGTTCTTAATGGAGAGGAGGGAGGATAATGTAAATTGAGGCAGGTTTTGTAAGAGAAGCAATGCACACATTGTCTGTAACAGAAGCTTTGCGTACAAGAGCTGTGAGCGATAAAAACTTATATTTATTATGTGCTTAGTCCTTTACACATTTTATCTTTTTTAATCCTTACACAACTCCATCTTATTATCCCCATTTTATAGGTAAGACAACTGAAGGTTAGAGACATTAAGTGAGTCACAAGATTTAGAGCTAGTAAGGAAAAAGACAGGATTCAGTTCTTGTGGGGTTTTTTTTTTTTTGACTCAAAGTCAGACTGAAGGACAAGCTAAAGGAACCACTGAGGGTTTTTTTGTGTGTGTGTGCTATTGAGGTTTTTTTTGAGCATAGGGGTTACAAGTACAAAATGATGCTTCCACATGCTAAATCTAGTAGCACTGTGAAGACTGGATAGGAAAATTTTTGAGAAATTGATGCAGTAGATTCACTAAGTGGCAGAAAGGGTCAGAACTCCTTTAGAATCTCACTCAGCAATTTACTATCAATGTGACCTTCAGAAAAATTACTGAATCTCATGGAGCTTCAGTCCCCTTGCTTTGCAGAAGATGATTGTACCCATTTTTTAAGGGCTGTTGGGAAGAGTTAAATAGGATAATAGTGCATTAATTAGGATCTCTGTCTCTTCCTGTTAAAACAGTAGTTTGTATTTAGACTAGCGTAGTACCTCATTAAGTGCTTAATACGTGTCTAAATGATTGAAGGTATGAATGAATGAACTCATGAATAGTGCAGGAGTGAAGAGATGTTTGGCAGGTCTGCCAGAGAAAATGAAAGCGCAGTTCTAGAGGCATATCCCAGGCAGAATGAACAGGACTTAGAGGCTAAGGATATTGGGGCAGGGTGAGGACTTGTTTATACTTCTAGGTTGTCAAGTCATATTGTTGCAGTTGCCATTATTGCTAGAAATGGAGAAGTTCTAAAGGCAAGCTGGTTTAGGGACCAACGGAGAACTTTCCCCTTGACCCTCTGAAAGTTCACCAAAAATCACTGACAGGAGGCAGATTGATTAATAGGAGAAAAGGCATGTACAAATTTATTTAACATATATACATGGGAGCCTTCAGAATGAAGACCCCAAAATACGGGGGAAATGATCTGTTTTTATGGTTAGGTTCAACAAAGTATAGACAGCTATGTATAAATGTGATTGAACATTAAGGGTATCATCTAATGCTAATAGACTTGATTGGGCAAGGAAAGCCTGTCTGTCTAGATTCTTCTTGGCCTCTCTGAGCATGCATTCTTTTCTTCTGGGTATGGGGAAGGACCCTCTCTGGAATGGGGGCTTAAGACCTACAGTCAAACAAAGTAGGTCATATAGTTACTTTATGGCCAGTTTTTACATGGAAAAGCAAAGGGAAAGTTGGTATATTTTAAGGTTTTATGGCTGGCTTTGGGGAAAATGGGTTCTGGTTTTTATGACCTGCCTTGGGGAAGATTCTGGTTTCTAGGGCTAGTTTAGGGGAGAATGGGCCTAGGAGACACAAGAGCAGGAAAAAATCAGAGAAAAATTTCTGCTTCTAAGGCTGCTTCTGAGGACTTCATTTTGGGGTATTGTATTCTGAGCCCCAACATGAAGGAAGATTTTTTTATGGAGTATTTTCAGGAGCCTATAAAAAGGGTCTTATATGTCTGCTTTTCATCTGAAACATTATCATGTGTGTTGTACTAAACTGATTTTTTCATATCATGTTTACTTTCTTGTTCTATGCGTCTGCCCCCTTGCTTCTTTTAATCTTGATATCTACAACTGTTCTTAATATTCACCTTCTACTGTTTAAACCATTTCAAAATATACATGTATGATTCCTTTTATTATAATAGCGAATCTTTATTTTTACAATTTGTAAAGAATATCAACTCTCACTCATCAATTATTTCTGTAGTTTTTTAAAAACAGATTCTTACATGTTTTGTAATATATGGTAACAATGTATGCATGTACCAAAAATATATTTTAGGAATTTATATTTTATTATTTATTTATCTATCTATTTATTTTGAGATGGAGTTTCACTCTTGTTGCCCAGGCTGCAGTGTAATGGCGTGATTTCAGCTCACTGCATCCTCTGCCTCCTGGGTTCAAGCAATTCTCCTGCCTCAGCCTCCCGAGTACTGGGATTATAGGTGTGTGTGCTACCACCCTCAGCTAATTTTGTATTTTTTACTAGAGATGGGGTTTCTCCATGTTGGTCAGGCTGGTCTTGAACTCCCGACTGCAGGTGATCTGCTCACCTCGGCCTTCCAAAGTGCTGGGATTACAGGTGTGAGCCACCATGCCCAGACATTTTATTTCTTAAATGTTAATTATTGCCACATATTCTAAATAGGTGGTACCCCTTGCCACACACACACATACACATGAAACAGTTATTAAACTGTTTAAGCCCTAGACTACCACTAAGATTAAGGAAAGCATAATGCCCTTGTTTTTGTGCCAAATTTAGAATATACAGTTGCCCACTTGGGAGTATGGATTCTATGCTATTGAGATTCTTGGGTACCTTCCCTAAGAAGGAAAACTTGTTTGCTAACCTCAGATGGTTCTAAGACTAAGACCTTTCTTTCCCTAGGTGGTTTTCTTCAGAACCTCTAGATTAAGGTACTGGCATTTCCGTTTAGCTGAATCCTAAGTAGAATCTTTTGCATTTTTGGGAAGGAATGACTTAAACACCAGTTTATTTGTTCACCTTTAGATGTTTAGACTCTTCAGTGGATGAGCATATTACTCAATATTTACTCCCTTTGAACTATATAATCTAACAACTCTATTAGGTTACAAAGGATCAGTTAATCATCTCTAGGCTCTGAATAAACATTTAAGCCAGAGTTGGAATTTCTAGGAATAAAAAACAATTTATGAACAGTCTCATTGGTTGCTACAGGCTTGAAAACCACTGATTGAAGAAATCAGTTCAGTGATACAGACTGAGGGTTTAAAGGCAGTGAGTGCTTTAGCAGGTTTCTAGAGACTGCAAGACTAGCAATGAGAGTATAAAAAGTTTTTGGTAATAGGCGTTTGTTTTTATTTTTGGCTTAAAAAAAAAAAGAAATCCTGACGTCATTAAAGAATGCAAACTACTGAGAATATCTGTCTGGATTGTCTGAGCTTTGGAGACCATGGAATTGTAAATCTCTGCATAATCCCCCTTTGATTTTTGTTAGAGACTTCGTTTATGGGGTTGTAAATAAGGAGCTAATTTTATCTTTCTATTCAATAACTGAATGATTTTTACATAATTTGTTATTATCTCTTTGGAGATACAAGTTATTTGGTCTTTTTTTCTTTTAAGTGAACAATTGAATGATGGATTTTCCTGTTCATTAATGTGACATTTTGAGTTTGTTGAAGTTGTTTTTATTTGTGACTTCTTGTTATTCTTCAGCTGCTCTCTGTTGAGTACAGACTACAGCTTCTAGCTTATCACTTCCAGTTGAGAGGTGAGGACTTAATATTGCAGTAAACACTTTCTCAACTCACTGTTTTCTGTAGCAGCTCACACTAAGTAGAGCAGGCTAAATCTGGTTGACCATTATTTGCCTCTTAGTTGTGGTAGATCAGGGATAAAAATACATATTGGTAGAAAGAGATCCACCTGGAGGAATGAGGGAGTCAATTCTACACTAATAATTCCTCTGGTAACAGATTTTCCATCAGATTGCTTTCATATCCAACTCATTACTTGGTTTTATTGTGATACAGATTAGTTTGACTAATCAGGCCTTTTACTCATTTTTTAAAAAACTATATATGCCTGAACTTTTTGACTCTTAAAAACTTTCTTTTGGTTATTTGCCAATAAATATTGATGAAATATATGATGAAGGGGAGACTGTGAGATTTGATGATGTTAAGTAATATCCGAACCTAGACTTTTGGTATTGGAATATTTGTCCCCTGTTTGTTTACCAAGTATTTACTGAGTCTGCTATTTGCAAGGTGCTGTTTATCGCAGCTGTGTGCTATGTGGTATGGTGAGGAATAAAATGAATGAGACATACTTCTTACATTGAGTTTATAGTTTGGGAGGGGAGATTAGGCACATACACTCCTATAATACAAATTCATTGAGATAAATGCCATAAGGTACACATAAAATAAAACTAAAAGTTGCCGACAGGGATGGTATGCTTGGAGTTGTTTTATAAAGCTTAATCTGACAGTGGCATATGGAACTGTTAGAGTAACAGTGTCACTCAGGCCGGGCATGGTGGCTCATGACTGTAATTCCAGCACTTTGGGAACTGAGGCCAGAAGATCACTTGAGGTCAGGAGTTCGAGACCAACGTGGTCAACATGCTGAAATCCCTTCCTTATTAAAAATACAAAAATTAGCCAACGTAGTGGTGGGCATTTGTAATCCCAGCTACTTGGGAGACTGAGGTAGGAGAATTGCTTGAACCCTAGAGGCAGAAGTTGCACCCAGGAGGCAGAGGTCGCAATGAGCTGAGATCTTGGCTCTCCATCCTGGATGACAGAGACTGTGTTTCAAAAAACAAACAAACAAACAACAACAACAACAACAAAAAACTCAGTAACTCAGATGTAAAGATGTAAGGTAGAAGAACCAAACAAAGCCATAAGATTTTAAGCCTTGCTTATTGGGATATGTAGAAGGTAGTGCTATGGAAAAAATATTTTCAGTGAAATATAGTGGCTTGCTTTGGGGCATATTATGTTTTAGTTACTAGTGCAATGTATAAGTGGAGGATGACCATGAGGCATTGAGAAATGCAGGGCTGCTGTTCTAGAGAGAAACTGAGGGTAGAGATTTAGGTTTAGGCATCATAATCATCGAAATGAAAGTTGAAGCTATGATTATGGGTTAGGTCAGCAAAGGAGAGAGTTTAGAAAGAGAAGACAACCTGGAAAATGCTTATAGTTGGAGCAGAGGAAAAGAAAGAAGCAGACAGAGCTGTATGAAGAGATTGTGGTGACAGTGTTACTAAGTCTTGAGGTAAACGAGTTTTGGGAGGTATTGTGAGAGATGGGAAGAGCATGGGCTTGAATCTCAGTCCTGCCACTTACCAGCTTTGTGATCTTGAGCAAGATTCTTAACATTTGTGAACCTCAATGTTCTCATCTATAAAATGGGGATAAAATGCCTATCTATTATCCTTTAAAAATGCGAGTCAGCTTTTGTTATTCCTCTGCCCATAACTCTCCAGGGGCTTTCCAGTGTAAGACAATGTGAAATCCTCATCATGGCCTTCAGAGCCTTATGTGGTCTATCTGTTGCTTGTTTAATTGCATTTCATGCCATTTTCTTCTTTGCTTTTTCACCTTGATTCAGATTTAATCACACTATTTAATATTTTGAATCTATGTTTCATGTAATTTACAACAGAGAGCTCTTGATTTCTAGGGACTGTCTTAAATTGTACAACAGCCAGATTGTAAAAAAAAAAAAAAAAAAAAAGAGTATTTAAATGAAAAACAAAAAAGGTAAAACTCATTTTTTTAGTTACGAATTCTAGAAAAAAATTTGTGACTCAATTTATGAATAAACAATGTATATATGGACACTTTATTTTATTGATTATGAAAAGACTATGTAGATTGAAAGGCCGGAACACAGACTTATTTTGCATATATTTATTTGTGTAAGCTTTGGAAATGAAAAATGTGGTCAGAGCTTGACAATAGATTGAACATTTACTTATTATCAGATTAGTTATTGAGTACTTAGGTGATAGGTGGTAATTAGGGAAGGGGAGGTGACTGCTTGACAAATAATAAAACATTTTAAAGAAAGTCTTTTTAAAATGTCAGTACACTTTCTTACATTACAATTAATTCCATTGCTTTTATACTACAGTGAATGTGAAATATGTTTTCATCCCCAAGGGCTTAAACTGGGCACATAGAATGCCTAATAGTGGTTGATACTTTGATGGTTAAGGGTCTTGTAATATTTTAGATTTATTATTCTTCCATTATTATAGTAGATAATATAGTACTGTATTAAAGACTTAATTCGAATCTGTATTGACTGTAGGTTAAAGTTTTAATTTGCCTTTTAGTTAATCACTAATCTTAGTTTTTTTTCTATTCATTGATATGCTCTTAAGCAATGCTGTAATTGAGGTTTGTGTATTTTTTCCTTCATGTAATAGGAAATGAATCTGTTTTATCTTTGGATACTAGGAATATAGTTAATAAGTATTTGTTAGTGAGCCTGAATAATCAATGAGTCAAGTTAATATGGTGAATTGATCTTACATACCATATATGAGGCTCTGTCTTCCTCATAATTATACTTGAGAGGAATCAGTAATTGAAATAAATAGGCCAGGTGTGGTGGTACACACCTGTAATCCCAGCACTTTGGGAGGCCAAGGTGGGTGGATCACCTGAGGTTAGGAGTTTGAGACCAGCCTGGCCAACATGGTGAAACCCTGTTTCTACTAAAAATAGAAAAATAAGCTGGACATGGTAGTGGGCGCCTGTAATCCTAGCTACCTGGGAGGCTGAGGCAGGAGAATTGCTTGAACCCAGTAAGTGGAGGTTGCAGTGAGCCGAGATCACGCCACTGTCTAGCCTGGGTGACAGAGCAAGACTCCATCTCAAAAAAAAAAAAAAAAAAAGAAAAGTATTTAGTAAAATGTACCTTAAATAATTTACATGTGAAAGAAAAATATTAAAGAAGAGTGCTAAATCAAGTATCATCAGATTGGAGCAAGTTCCTTTTATAAGAATGCTGAATTTTTCAACTTACTGTCATTTATTTTATATAGCCTTTTGACTCATTAGATTTGTCAGGTTGCTTTGGTTTCTTGATTCTTACTTGATCTTGGCGGTTTGGATTGTGATTAATTCACTTTGGGAGTTTCCTTAAAGATTCTGCACCTATTGACAGTAATGAAGGAAGGCTTGTTTTGATTAGCTTTGATTTTTAAGCCTTGAAAGAAATAGAAATAGACATGGGATCCGTTTTTTAGACCTGTATGTCAGAAACTTGCAAGCAGAGGAGGCACTGGATTAACCAGGACTAGCCTGAATTTCACTGTGCCCCTGGCTGCATTTAGAGCCCTTGGAGTGTAGTGTAACTGTATTTACTCTGAATCTAAATTTCCTTTCATTGTCTCTTTTCTACCCTTATTTCATTCATCAGATATTACATGTAACCTGTAATGAGTGAGAAATACTGAAGTGAGAAGAACCTGGAGGTTAACAGTGAAGGGGGAAGATAAACTTAAATACACACGAAATTATCTGTGATAAGTGCTATTAAGAAGACATACAGAGTGTTACTAGGCTATGTTACAAGAGGATCCATTCTAGTGTAGAAGGTTTGGGAAGCCTTTCCTAAGGAAGTGACATGGTGATTATATGAATATAATGAAGTGAACATATGTTAGGTTTAACATTTATGGGACAAAAACCAAATTTTAACATGAAGAAATCAAGAGAAATAAGAAGCAATTACTTTATAGAAAGAGAGTTTGTTTGACAGTTTCAGAAATCCAATACCCTGGTCGAGAAGTTGGCCTTTACTTAACTTGAAGGCAAAGGCAGTAAGAAAACTTCACTGCCTACAAATACCTCAATTAACAGATGCTCTGAATCTGAAGCTTCCTTCTAATAAAATCTGTGTTTTAAATTATAGTAGTCAGAAATTTTCAATTACAAATGTTAGAAAAACTATTTTGAACAACTTCTCTTTGTCTTCCCCCATTTAAAGGTAAGTTGAGACTGTTGTAGATAAAATTATAAAGTCTCAAGTTAATCATCTCTTTTTTTCTTTTTTGTTGAGATGGAGTTTTGCTCTTGTTGCCCAGGCTGGAGTGCAATAGTGCAATCTTGGCTCACGGCAGCCTCTGCCTCCTGGGTTCAAATGATTTTACGGCCTAAGCCTCCCAAGTAGCTGGGATTACAAGTGTGAGCCACCATGCTTGGCTAATTTTGTATTTTTAGAAGAGATGGGGTTTCACCATGTTGATAAGGCTGTTCTCGAACTCCTGACCTCACGTGATCCACACACCTCTGTTACAGGAAAGGGATCTGGATTTAGACCCCAAGAGAGGGTTCTTGGATTTCTTGCAAGAAAGAATTCAGGGCAAGTCCGCAGTGCAAAGCAAAAGCAAATTTATTAAGAAATTAAAGTAGTGAAAAAACAGCTACTCCATAGACAGAGTAGGATGTTCCTGAAAGTAAGAAGAGGATCACTTCCACCCTAGGTACAATGCTTGTATGTATGGGGAGATGTGCTCTGCTACAAGGGTTTGTGATAAAGGATTAATTTTCTGAATTACTATATTTTGCAAGAATTGATATTATTATTTTTAAAGCAAAATTAGGAATGCCTTTGTTATTCAGCCATCAGGATATCTGGGCACTCCCAAGTCTGGGTCTGTTTAGGAAACATTATTAATTTATTCCCGTAACTGTAAACATCTAGAAGCTAGGAATGCCTAATTTTCTGAGAATGCAGCCCAGCACGTCTCAGCTTCATTTTCCTAGCTTTCACTCAAAATGGAATTTCTCTGGTTCACGTACCTCTAACACCTTGGCCTCCCGAAGTGCTGGGATTGCAGGTGTGAGTCACCACACTCGGCCAAGCATCCTTTTAAAGCTTTCTTTTTTGTGCTGTTTTCTTTTTTTCCAATGGTTAAATTTCATGATTAGATTTCTGGTTCAAGTAGGTGGTTAGGGTTACCCTATCAAAGAATAGTAAAGGATTTTATGTTCATCAAATGGTTGATGGACTCATTATTAGACTTTAATATGAGTGAGTCGAAGTGTAGTTTAAATCTTTTAGCATTGGCTTAATCATCTTTTTAATGGAATTTATATATCAACAAATAGTGAGGCAGTTGTTATTTTTTAGTCAAGATAGTTACTGTTGTCTGTGATTTCTTCTCTTTTTCAACTCATCCTTACTTTCTGGTCTTGAACTCTTAGTGTTTGTGAGTTCTGTTTAAAGGGTTTCAATTCATTGCCCAATATTCACCCAGTTTATCACCCAGTATTCTTATGGGAGAGACTGCAACAAATATGTATACTTCCTATTTTTCAGCTGAATATTCTTGTTCAATTAGAAATGTATTAGATTTTTTCCCATTAATTGAAGTATTTCACATTAGAGTCCATGATATTTGTATTTAAGTATGCAGAAGATGGCAGGGTATGAAAGAGTGTTTTGGTTTAAAGTTGTGGTGCTGCATGTAAGTTACATCACTGAAAGTTGAAGTGACAGGTATGTGTTTTCAAGACTATCCCTATATTATAAAAATATTGGTATTACTCAGTTCCGAACATAGGTATAATGTATGCAGGTTCAATCTGAGTCTTGTTCCTGATTGTATTTTGTTTCAGTATTGTAACTTAAGTATATTTTTATGTTTATCTTGAAAGCCTATCTCAACTATTACATAAAAATTTTTAAATGTAGGAGAGGAAAGCTATTTCAGGTAGGGTATGTAGGTAAGGCTTAATGATCATCACTAAAGTTTGACGGTATGATTTTCATTATAGGGAGACTTTACAGTATAATAGTTATGGAAAACTTTTGAAGATTACTTGTATCTTCTCACATATGTTATTAACAAGTTGCTCTAGTTTTTTGGCTTGTTTTGTTTTTAATAAGCTGGTTGTTTGTCTCTGTTGAGGCAGCATGGTGTAATGCACTGGGTGTGAGTTACAAGATCTGAGTTTTTGTTTTGCTTTCCGATTTATTATGCGATTTCTTCATTTATAAACAAAAGAGAATCCTACCTTAACAACTTAATGGCTTGCTATGGGAATCATATGAGATAGTGCACATATAAAAACTGTAAGAAGATGGATAAATATTGGTGTATGATACTGGTTTCTTGTCATTTTGTTTGAGATATTTATATTTGGCTTTTATAGCTTATGATTCTAACCTTAAAGATGCTGGAAACAATTCAGATTTAGCTTATTAGAATTCTTCAAAGAAATGGAAGCCTTGTGAGTGTGTGTGTGTGTGTGTGTGTAAAATAAGGAATTGACTCACAATTTTGGAGGCTTAATAAGTGCCAAGATCTGCGGTTGGCATGCTGGAGACCCAGAGAGCCAACGTGTAATTCCAGTCTGAGTCCAAAGGTCTGAGTACTAGAAGAGAAAATGGTGTGAGTTCCAGTCCGAAAGCCAGCAGGCTGTAGACCCAAGAACTGATGTTTCAGTCAGGTCTGAAGGCAGGAAAATACCAGTATCCTAGCTCAAGAAATCACGCAGGAGGAGTTTTTATTTTGTTCTCTTCAGGTCTTTAACTGAGGGGATGAAACCTACTCACATTAGGAAGGACAATTTGTTTTTCTCAGCCTACTGATTCAAATGTTAATCTCATCTAGAAGCACTCTCATAGACATACCCAGAATAATAATTTGACCAAATGTCTAGGCATTCGTTGGCCCAGTCAGGTTGATACATAAAATTAAACATGATATGCAGGAAAATTTGTTTGTTGCAACAAGTAATTCTACTTCCTTTATTATGCTGTTTTTTTTTTTTTGTTTTTTTGTTTTTTTTTTTTGGAGACAGTGTTGCACTGTCGCCCAGGCTGCAGTGCAGTGGCCCAATCTTGGTTTGCTGCAATCTCTGCCTTCTGAGTTCAAGCGATTCTCTTGCTTCAGCCTCCTGAGTTGCTGGAATTATAGGAGTGTACCACCTCACCCAGCTAATTTTTTGTATTTTTAGTAGAGATAGGGTTTTGCTATGTTGGCCAGACTGGTCTTGAACTCCTGGTCTCAACTGATTCACCTGCCTTAGCATCCCAAAGTGCTGCGTTTATAGGCATGAGCCACCACATTTGATCTTTCCCAGATATTCTGATTCCCAGAGACAGAAATCTTTTCTAAACACTTAATAAAACAAACCTGTACAACACAAAAAGGAATTGGGGTTGGAGCAGGAAGCAATTATGCAGAGTGAAGGAAATGAGCATTTTCTTTCTTTCTTTCTTTTTTTTATAAGATGGGGTTTCACCACGATGGCCAGGCTGGTCTTGAACTCCTGGCCTCAGGTGATCCACCCACCTCGGCCTCCCAAAGTACTGGAATTACAGGCGTGAGCCACCGCGCCCGGCTGAAATGAGCATTTTCAAAGTGACTACTATGTGCTGGTTACTCTGCTAAATACTTTATATTTGTTATCAGATTTATTAAAAAGTACCTATAAATAGATCTTGGACAAGGAAGGAAGAGGGTAAAGTTAACTGCACAGCTGGTTGCTGTCCTCTCTCTTCTATTGGAATTAATTCTTTTTATTTGCTGATTTAGTGTTGTGAATGCTGTGTTTCCATCTTCTTTCCTCTTTATTTTTTGTAGACTGGAAATGTAATTTCTAGCTCCTGAGTCATCATGGGTGCCTTATTTAGTCTTTCTGCAGGTTAGATCACCAAATTTCTGAATAGTCAGGTTATTTTTATATCATAGTTGTAGTTTCCCTGTGTTTTTGTGTTTTTCTCTGAGAATAGGCAACCTGAACTTCTGTGGGAGCTAGTAAATGAGAGATTTAAATTTATAACATGCAGCATAGGTAAGTGATAATTCTTCTTATGTAGGATGTGTTTGGACTTCAACATCAATTCGTAGTTAAGAACCCCTTGCCTGACTTCAATCCCTGCTCTTCTACTGTCAGTTATGTCACCTTGGGTAACTTCATCTCTCTTTACTTTTTCTTATCTCTAAAATGGGAATAATAAAATCATTCCCATTAAAATCATGTCCCATAAAAAGAGCATCTAAACGAGGATTTTTCAAAGAAATAGTTGTAGGGTTAAGATTGTTAGGAAAATTAAATGAGTTGACATTTGTATGATGTATATGATGGTGGCTGGCACAAGTGCTATATAAGCATTTTTTTAAAATAAAAATTCTTGTACTAACATATTAAAAATATATAAATTCATTATGCTCTTTCCTTTAAAGCAGTTGTTCTTACTCAATAAGGGGCACAATTTTATCTCCTAGGAGACATTTAACAATGTCTCTAGGCATTTCTGGTTATCACAGCTGGAGGGATTCTATTGGCATTTAGAAAGCAGAGGGCAAGGATGCTGCTAAACATCCTACAATGTATAGGACAGCCCTGGACAACAGATGATCTGGCCCAAAATGTCAGTAGTGCCAAGTTTGAGAAACCCTACTTTAAAGAAATCATTATTTCCTAGAGATTAAGAAAGATTAAATAGATACAACATAAAATTGACTCACTGCAAACTATTTAATTTTCCAAAGAAACTAGATTTCTCACACTATCACACCCTTTAGAAATGTATTCTTCTAGAAGAGTTTAATGGTTAAGCTCTGAGGCTCACAATGACTACTAATTTAGAGTTTGGTACTAATAAGGCTAAGATCATGTATCAGCCCCTTTGAGGGTCAATTAGCTTTATTCTGTTCCACAGCTGTAAAGTGCAATCCCAATACTAGCCAGCCATCTCTATGGCAGATGTACAGCATTAATCACATGGGGAAAGAGATGAGAATAACAAGGGAATGTATATAGACCTGATGGATTTTTGATAGTGACAACCTTATGAAGAGATACTTCTAAATTGGAGGCCTGACCGTATAATTTTGTATCACCTTCTGTCTATGCCCATTGTATTAGTCAGGTTGGCCTCCATACTTGTGTTTCATTGACTTGGCTTAATGCTGCCTCTGCCTTTTGACTCATGGCTGGAATATTTGCGAAGATATTCACATATGTGTGTGTGTGTGTGTGTATATACATATATATATATTTTTTTGAGACAGAGTTTTGCTTTTATTGCCCAGGCTGGAGTGCAATAATGCTATCTTGGCTCACCACAACCTCTGCTTCCTGGGTTCAAGCGATTCTCCTGCCTCAGCCTTCTGAGTAGCTGGAATTACAGGCATGTACCACCACGCCCAGCTAATTTTGTATTTTTAGTAGAGACGAGGTTTCACCATGTTGGTCAGGTTGGTCTCGAACTTAGGTGATCCCCCCCCCCCCCCGCCTCGGCCTTCCAAAGTGCTGGGATTATAGGCGTGAGCCACTGCTCCTGGCCTTGCTTTTTTTTTTTTTTTTCCTGGGTACTTTATTGTTTTATAACTTTCAAATTTAGGCACATGATTTATTTCAAATTAATTTTTGTATATAGTTTGAGGTAGGTCAAGTATGTTCCCCCTTCCCCCTGCACAGATGTCCAATTCTTTCAATAAATATCATTTATTTTTTAAAAATTACAAAATTTTAGAAGTAGAAAAAAAATGAACGCTTTGTGTTATTTAATTTTAACCTCTTTAATAAATGAGGAGACTAAAATCTAAAGAGCATCTAAACAAGGATTTTTCAAAGAAGTAGTTATAAGGTTAAGATTAAAAATAAAACCTCTTACTTGTATTGTGCTGATTGTTTCCATTCCCTGTTGAGATTTGTTTCTATGATAATTAATCTTTCTTTCTCACACTTGTTCTCCTCACCCCAATAGTATAAAATGTAACATACATTTATTGTAGAAAGTCTGGAACATATCCGAAAGTGAAAAGAAAATAACTAAAATAATGTATTATCAACCATTAAGAGATAACCAATGTATAACATTCTAGTGTGTGTTCTGTATGTTCATTACAAATTATTTTTTTGTAATCTGTCTTTTCACTTTGTATACTTTGATTCATTTTCCTAGGTCATTAAAATAGTCTTCTAAAACCAGATAGTATAAATACATAAATACATATATAAATTTTAACCATGTTGGTATGATGTGCATTTTTTTTTTAGCTAAATCTTTATATGCATGTTTGAAAAATTCATAAGAAATTAATGAATGTGGAATTATTTGGTCAAAGCATATTAACATTGCAAAGTCTTTGATTATAAAATGTGATTTTCTGAAGGTATCTGATGATTTTATACATGAGTACAAGTGCTATTGTAATTATTACATGGCTAACACAATTATTGGTATGTTACTTGCTTAGATTAGTGCTTCTTAGCCTTTTATTATGCTGTAGTGTGCTGTGGTTTACATGGAAAATGGTAAAAATATGTGGCACACTGGGGAAAACAGAGGTGTTGGTCACCCTGCTTTGTTATCTTGTGTCTGGCTTGGCTAACTAGACTACTGAGAGGGTCAGTATTTTAGCCACTTGTAAACCTTGGTTAGAAGCTCTGTGTTACAGCAAAGTGATGATAATAAGGTCCTAGGTTATTTTCTGTGTCTTGTGTTAGAAGAATGTTATACAAATGGAATCAAACAGTGTATGTAGCTTTAGGATTAGCTTTTTTTTTTTCCCCACTCAGTATGATTCTGTGGAAATTCATCAAGGTTGTTTCTTATGTCCTTTTGGTTGTTAATTTTTATTGCTGAATAGCATTCCATGTCATGGATATATCACAATTTGTTAAACCATTTACTTGTTGAAGGATATCTGGGTTGTTTCTGGTTTTTGACTATTATAGACAAAGCTGCTATAAACATTTCTTCACCAGTTTTTGTATACACACATATTTTTATTTCTCAGAGATAAATACTCCAGGACTACAATTGCTGGGACATATAGTAGTTATTTGTTTAATTTTTCAAAAAACTGCCATACTGTTCTCCAGAATTGCTATACCATTTCATATTTCCACCAGTAATGCATGAGTGATCCAGTTTTTCTGAATCCTTGCCAACATTTGGTGTTGTCACTGTCTTTTATTTTAGTTATTCTGATAGTTATAATACCTCATTGTGGCATGAACTAGTGTTTTCCTAATGGCTAATGTGCTTATTTGCTGTCTGTTTATATATTTTCCTATTTTCCAATAGGATTATCTGCTTTTTTATTGTTGAGTTTTGGGACTTCTTTATGTATTCTAGATACTAGTTCCTTATTAGATATGTGATTAGTAAGTATTTTCTTCTATTCTGTTGATTGCCTTTTTAATCTCCTAACAGGTCTTTAATAGAGAAAAAGTTTGAATCTGGATGCAGTTCAATTTATCAATTTTCTCTTTTAGGAATTGTGCTTTTGGTGTCAAGTCTAAGAATGCATTGTCTAGCCTTGTAGCCATAAGATTTGCTACATTTTTCTGCTAGATGTTTTATAGTTTTATGTTTCCTATTTGTGCCTGTGATCCATTTTAAAGTAATTTTTGCATAAAGTGTGACACTTAGGTCGAGGTTTAGTTTTTCTTTCCTTTTTTTTTTCTGTGACTGAGTCTTGCTCTGTCACCAGGCTGGAGCGCAGTGGCACAGTCTCCGCTCACTGCAATCTCCGTGTCCTGAGTTCAAGTGATTCTTCTGCCTCAGCCTCCCAAGTAGCTGGGACTACAGGCACGTGCCAAACGCCCAGCTAATTTTTGTATTTTTAGTAGACATGGGGTTTCACCATGTTGGCCAGGGTGGTCTCGATCTCTTTACTTCGTGATCCACCTGCCTCGTCCTCCCAAAGTGCTGGGGTTACAGGCATGAGCCACTGTGCCCAGCCAGTTTTTCTTTTCTTTTAACCTATAGATGTCCACTTGTTCTGGTATCACTTGTTGAAAAGGCTATCTTTTCATCATGGAATTGCTTTTGCATCTTTGTCAAAAATTCTGTTGGCTGTATTGTGCAGGTCTACTTCTGGATTCTCTATTCTTTTCTATTGATCTATTTGTCCCTCTGCCACTATCACACAGTCAGGTATTGTAGCTATATAATAAGTCTTGAACTCAGAATGATTCCTTCTACTTTTAGAGTTATGTTTTAGCTATTGTAACTACTTTGCTTTTCCCTATAAATTTACAAATAATATAGTTTATATTTACAAAAAGCCTTCAGGGATTGTGATAGGCATTGTGTTAAACCTGCATATCACTTTGGAGAGAATTGACATATTTACTATGTTGAGTTGTCCAGTCCATGAACATAGTATGCCTCTCCATCTATTTATATCTTCTTCAGTTTCTTTCATCAGCATTGTGTAGTTTTCATGCAACTTTTGTACATATGTTGTAGATTTATATCCAGGTATTTCATTTTTTTTGAGAAGTTATGTATGCTGTTGTATTTTTTAAATTTTGGTGTCCATGTGTTGATTACCCTTATATAGAAATTCAATAGGTTTTTGTATGTTTATCTTGAGTCATAATACCTTGCTCTGAACTGACTTACATTTTGTGTATTCCTCTTTTTATTATTATTATTTTTTGATTTGGAGTCTCTTGTTCTGTTACCAGGCTGGAGTGCAGTGGTGCGATGTTGGCTCACTGCAATCTCTGCCTCCTGGGTTCAAGCGATTCCCCTGCTTCAGCCTCCCAAGTAGCTGGGACTACAGGCACACACCACCATGCCCAGCTAATTTTTTGTATTTTAGTAGAGACAAGATTTCACCATGTTGGCCAGGATGGTCTCGATCTCCTGACCTCATGATCCTCCCATCTTGGCCTCCCAAAGTGCTGGGATTACAAGCGTGAGCCACCACACCCAGCTGCCTTAAATTTTCTATGTAGACCATCAGGTTAACTGAAAATAGGATTAGTTTTGTTTCTTTCTTTGCAGGAATGGAGAATAATGTTTTTTTTTTCTTTTACTACTTGAATATATAACAGTACTAGATCCTGCCCATTGTTAAGTCAAAAATGAAACAGACATTATGTTCTAAATCTTGAAGATAGTGGGAGACCATAAGAACTGATGAGGTGGTTGAGGATCAGGGTGGAATAGAAAATGACACTTAGATTTTTGTTTCTAATTGGGTAGATCAGATGCTGTTATTTGAGGTAGGGAACTCAGAAGTAAAAGCATATTTGGGGAAATACAGTGGTATCTACTTTGGACATACTGGTTTTTGCAGTACCTATGGGACATATATGTTGACATGTCCAATAGACATTTGAAGTTTGAACTTAGAATTGGGGGACAGGTTAGGGTTATATTAGGAATTCCTATATTGAGATGGTAGTTGATGCTGTGGGCGAAAATACATGTAGAATGAATAGAGAGACCTGATGAAGAAGTGCTAACAACGGAATAGCATTTAGAAATTGGAGAATGAAAATAATGCACTGTTACAAAAAGCATAGAAACTTCTCCCCTGTCAAAATTCTACCTGTTTGTCAGCATTCATCTTAGAAGGTTCAGTGAAGTCTTCCTGACATCATTACCTGCCTACTCCCTTTAATAATTTCCTCTTTAATAATTTCCTAATATGTGTTTTCTATAGCAATTTATTCTTCTAGTCTAGCATTTACCACACAGCCATGTTGTAGGTTATTGCTTTTGTTTGTGTCTACTTCCCTGTCAAGATTTTATGTTCTTTGAAGGCAAGGATTGGGTCCTATTCATCATTGTTTTTCCTTTGTATGACAGTTGAAGTAATAGATGGTCAGTTTCAGAGGCTTGAAGAGGAAGGGGGCAACCGAAAAATTGAGAATATACCATTAGATTTGTTGGTCACTGACTTTAAAGAAAGTGTTATCTCTAGAAAAGTGGGGAATAAATGGAGAGTTTTATAGGGTTTCTGCTCTCAAGTTAGTTTTTCCCTTTTTTACACTCCCTTACTCCTCTCATTATGTTCTAACCTTTTTTGATATATTGTTTCATTATGATGGGGAAGTACCCTTTTCCGCAAAAAAGACTGGTAAGGAGTCTATTATTCTTCCTAATTCAGCTCATATCCCTTTCTCCATGCAATTCCTGCCTTCACCTGTATTAAACTCACTCTGCTAAACTTCTGTGTTACTTTCTATTACTATCACTTAATCCGTCCTTAGTATCTATATATCTTGTGCATATTATGATTTATATTGCTTTATTTCCTGGAATGTTAATAGTTTGCTCAATAAATACTTAGATGTCATGTCTATCCATATAATTGCTGAATTGTTTCAGGGCTTTTGTGGGTTTTAATCTAGAAATCTTCCTTTTATATTCAGAGTTCACCAAAAAAAAAAAAAAGTTTTCAATCTAAATTTAAAAGCTAAGTCATGAAGACTGATAGGTGGATATTTTTAATAAAACATTCCTGTGATAAACTTCTGCACTCTTTTGTATTGAAATTTGTTCCTGTTTCTGTGTTCTGGTAGCATGTGATACTTACTTGTGTTGTTAAGTAGATTCTTAATATTATTTTTTCAGGCCTTTTTTAATGGGCTCCAGGAGGTCAGAAATAATTATTTTTTAAATTTACTTTTTGTATTACCCAACCCCCACCCTTTTTTTTTTGCCACACAGTTGTCATGTTTGAATAACTGAATGAATTTCTCTGGTTTCTATTAGTGAAGCTCTCTGATAGTAATAGGCTGATAAAATCTTTAATATAGTTTTATTATAGCATCCAATTTTTATTTGAATTGCAGTTTTTTTTCATTTAAAAGTATATTCCATTTTTTAGTTTAAAAGTGTTTTAAGGCATTACAAATATTTGTCTCAGTATATGGAGATTATTCAACAAGTGACTCATGTTGTAATTTCTTGTTGTATATTTTACCCTTAATAAATTCAGCTTTCTTCCTTTCTATCCTGAACATTATATTTTTATAGAGGAACTAGTAAAATACCAGCATTTTTACTTTAGTTTTTAAATATATGCTTTTATTCAGTGGCTTCCACATACAAGCTAATTTAAGTGGGAAATGTTGGTTGGATTAAACAAAAAATCCTTTCTCTTTCCAGATTGCAGCAATTCTCCGGAAACGGAAATTAGACTATTATTTACACAAACTACTCCCTGAGATCCTACAGTCCGCTTCATTTCTAACTGCTAATGGGGCCTTGTATATGGCTTTCTTTTGCATTTTAAGGTTGGTACTCGTAATCACTATAGATATTAATATAGGTTCTTTTGTTGAAATGAAAACAAGTATGTGTCGACATAAATGTTATTTGGGTTACTGTCCCCGTCCCTGTTTTTCTTTTAATCTGTGAAGTGACATTTATGTCAGTGAAAGCTTATAAAACCAGGAACTGTGGGCCTCTTGACCTCAAGATGTAATATAAACTTCAAATTATTAGTGTAATTATATAGCAAAAATGCTTTAAGATGTTATACATATTCTGAGGCCTGTTCTATTTACCAAGTTGTTGAATAGGATTTCTTAGCTTTTCAACTCATAGATCAGGAATTTGAAGTAACTGTCTGTGATATAGGTTAGGGGCACCTGCAGCGAATACAGTTCAAAAAGACTATAAAATATACATTTTTATGTATAAAACAGTAAGTTAACATTTGGTATATTCTATTGTTGGAACTTTTGGACCTGATTCAGTCTTATATATATTACCTGTGCTGCATCTTTATACATTATAGAGATGCAGATAGAATTCAGTCTTTTGAGTGCTCTTACTTACCTGACATATTTGTTAGCTTATTACTTCTTTTTAATTTTTTCCTGTTGATTGCTGAAAACTCAAACTTATAGTTTTTAATTTTTTATAGCTTCCTATTAGTGTTGCACAAAGTAGTTGTGCAGGTATATTTTAACTGCAATTAAAAATATAATTTCCAAATGTCTTTTACAGATTTTTCCCTCAGACCATTAATATTTATAAGCTTTCAGATTATGTGGAAATTAATTGATAAAGCTTTTATACTATTTAACAAATCATGCCTTTAAATTGACATGAAAATCTTTGTAAGCAATGTTTTTTATCATGTGCTCTCTAGAAAGTTTCTATGACTTGTTAATACTCCAGTAATAATGACTAGATAAAAAAAAAATCGCAGTAAGTATACCTTGCTATTGAAGCATCTTTCTTTATGTTCTATGAACCTGTTTGGTTAGGTTGTTAGAGTATGTATCCTGAAAATACTAGGAGACCATAAAAACTTATGAGGTCATTGAAGATCAGGGTGGAATTGAAAATGACACATTTTGTTCCCAGTTGGAACTCAGAAGTAAAAGCATATTTGAGAAATACAGAGAGATCTGCTTTGGACATGTTGGTTTTTCTGGTGCCTAAGGAACATCTATGTTGACGTGTCCAGTAGACATTTGAAGTTTGATCTTAGACTATATTTAAGGTAACATCCATGTTATCCCTATAACTTATTCACTGAGTCCGTTTTTCTTAAGATTTTACATTCAATAACTTAAATCATTTATGGATTTCATATTGGAGGGAAAACCACTCCAATCTTCATGGGTGGAAGGTTTCTGATGTCCATTTCAAAAAATACCCAAGTTATGTGTCCTCAATAGCTTTTCTAATCTTTTTAAATCTGAGCTTCAATTTAAAAAATTATTTCAGGCCAGGTATGGTGGCTCATGCCTGTTACCTCAGCACTTTGGGAAGCCAAGGTGAGAGGATTGCTTGAGGCTGACAGTTCGAGACCAGCCTGGGCAACATGATGAGACTCTGCCTCTTAAAAAAGAAAATTAACCAGCCTTGGTGGTGTGCCTGTAGTCCCAGCTAACTTGGGAGACTGAGGCAGAAGGATCCCTTGAACCCAGCAATTCTGGGCTACAGCGAACTATGATTGCAGCACTGCATGCCAGACTGGGTGACAGGGCAAGACCTTGTCTCTAAAAAAAGAATAATCTTGATTCTTATATATATATATCTATATATAATTTTCATAACATGTAATTTAGCAGTTGACCAACTTTGTTCAGATAATTTCTTGTAATTTTTACTTGCTACTTCTCCCTTTCTTAGGAACAGATGATTTTGAAAGGAAAAAAAAAATCTTCCTCATGTCTCCAGATATTTTCTTTTCCTCTTAAAAGACCGAGGCAGCTACTAGTCATTTGTAATTTATGAGGCACTATGCAGATGCCTACTTTCAAGGAACATACTCTAGTAAATGAAAAATGATGTACACATAAAACTACAATATTTAAAATACTTTAGTAAGTACTGTAAGAAAAAGTTATCAAGGGTTGTGGAAGCAAAGAAGGGAAAACATTTATTGAATATCTATTATGTGTTGAAAAATAGTCATAATAATAGTAATAACAGCTAACACTTTCTGAGTATTTGTTATATGTACTGCATGGCACTGGGAAATATCTTATATAGTTCTCTTAGTGACTGTATGAGATAGGTTATATTATTCTCATTTGATAAATACAGGAAACTGAGAAACCAGAGGGTTTGTATAGCTGGCAGGTTTGGATCCAGGGAATGCCTAAATGATTGTGGCAGGCTATTATTGAAAGGAGTGATACCCATTAGTTGTTACTGTAGTAGCTTTAACAAGAGTTGGTGAGGGACTTAACTATGGCAGGGACAGTAGTTTGGAGAAGAATTTGAAAGAGAAATTGCATCTGTAATAATTTAAGGGAGTCATTTAATATGTGGGGTAAGGGAGAAAGAAAGTTAAGGATGATGTGTGTCAAACGTAAGTGGATAGGTGGTTGTTGATGCCATTAACCTAGGAAAATAGAGGAGAGAGGACAAGTTCATGGGGATGGGAGAGAGAGATAATAAGCCTGATTTTGGAAATGTTTATTTTGAGGTACTGTGGTACATTTAAATAGAGGATGGATGGAGATGGGAAACTTCTGTTCATAATAACTGAAGTGACCAACTAGGAATTTGATACAAAAATTCCAAATTTGAATTTCAGGAAGATACTTGGAAAATTCTACTCATGGACTCCTGGCTTTGGTGCCGCTTTGCCAGCATCTTATGTGGCCATTCTCATTGAACGAAAAAGCAGGTAAAATTTTACATATCTATTTGATAGAACTGATTACCTGTCCCCAACCCCAGCTAGAATTTTTTTTTTTTTACTTATCACTTACAGCAATGAAATATTTCTAGATATATTTTTTTGTTCTGCAGATATTTGAATGAAAATTAATTTTATATTAATATTTATATGTATTAATTATGTATTTTATTTATTATCTATAAAATATAAAAATTAACATTATGAACCAATAATAGTCTCTGTTTACTAAAAGATTAGAGAGTTCTGTGATGTGTCCTAACTAAAATATGGCATATGCAAACTCTAGGCCAGGTGGCTGGGATTACCAGCTGGTAAACACTGCAAAACCCCATCTCTACAAAAAAACTACTAAGAAAATTAGCTGGATGTGATGATGTACTGGTGTAGTCCCTGCTACTTGGGAAGCTGAGGTGGAAGAATCACCCAAGCTCCGGGAGGTCAAGGCTGTAGTGAGCCATGATCATATGCTGCACTTCAGTTTGGGTGACAGAGTGAGACTCCTGTCTCAAAAAACAAGCAATTAAACAAACAAATTCTAATCAAAGGTGTTTTCCATAGCCATAATAGCATTTCATTAAGCACAAATACATCAGAAAATTAGTAATAGTTTAGTAATAGTATTTTTATTATCATCTAGATCTGTACTTCGCTTAATTTGCTTCAGGCTCATTGAATGATCTCAAATCAATTATTGTTATTATTATTATTATTATTTTTTGAGATGGAGTCTTGCTCTGTTGCCCAGGCTGGAGTGCAGTGGTACCATCTTGGCCTACTTCAACCCCTGCCTCCCAGGTTCAAGCCATTCTCCTGCCTCAGCCTCCCAAGTAGCTGAGATTACAGGTGCCTGTCACCATGCCAGACTAACTTTTGTATTTTTAGTAGAGAACGGTTTTACCATGCTGGCCAGGCTTGTCTTGAACTCCTGGCTTCAAGTGATCCACCCACCTTGGCCTCCCAAAGTGTTGGGATTACAGGCATGAGCCACTGCGCCCGTCCACGAAGCCACTCTTAAAACATTTTTGTAAGTGTCATAGTATCTACATTTTTGTGGTTCTCAGTTTGATTATATCAATGACTACAATACTTATACTTTTGGATTATTAGAATGACTAAACTCAAAGGATAGGTGGATCTTATAACCTCAGTAAAATCAAGTCAGTAATTCCAGAAACATAGGTTATTTGACTTGAAAAGAGAGTACATCATGATTGTTGAAGCATGGATTTTGGAGCTGTGCTGTCTGGCTTAAGAGCCTAACTCTGCCACTTACTGTGTGATATTCCTTACTTGAAAAATTAAAATAGTGATAATCTATTTGTAGGATTTAATTTAATTAATTAATTTTTTTTGAGAAGGAGTCTTGCTCTGCTGTCTAGGCTGGAGTGCAGTGGCGTGATCTTGGCTCACTGTAACCTCTGCCTCCTGGGTTCAAACAATTCTCCTGCCTCAGCTTTCTGATTAGCTGGGATCACAAGTGCCTGCCACTGCACTCGGCTAATTTTTGTATTTTTAGTAGAGACGGGGTTTTATCATGCTGGTCAGGCTGGTCTAGAACTCCCCACCTCAGGTGATCCACCCACTTCGGCCTCCCAAAGTGCTCAGATCACAGACATGAGCCACCACGCCTGGCCTTATTTTATTTTGTTTTGAGACAGAGTCTCACTCTGTCATCCAGGCTGAGTGCGGTGGCTTGATCTCACCTCACTGCAACCTCTGCCTTCTGGGTTCAGGTAGTTCTCCTTCTTCAGCCTCACAAGTAGCTGGGACCACAGGCATGAACCACCACACCATGCCTGGCTAATTTTTGTATTTTTATAGAGATGGGGTTTTGTCATGTTGGCCAGGCTGGTCTCGAGCTCCTGACCTCAGGTGATCTACCTGCCTCGGCCTCCCAAAATTTTGGAATTACAAGCATGAGCCACTGTACTTGGCCTTTGGGATTGTTTAGATACTTAAGTGAATTAATGATGTTAAAATGCTTAGAACAGTGCCTAACACATAGTAAGGGTTATATATGTGTTAAATATTATTTTTGCTTTTTTTGCCCATAAGTAATGAGAGAATTATTCTGGTGATGGTAATTTCCTAATCAATTAAAAATTGTGAATACAGGTTTTGAAAATATATTTTTGAAATGTCACTTATGTGAAACTAAAGATGCTTTAAAAAAGGTAGCTACTATTTACTCATATTTAGCACTTGAATAATAGCATTTTTGTAGTTACGTACCTACTTTTCAACACAAACTGTTGAACACCTTTGTAACAATCAACTAGAGTCAATGGTTAATAACATTTTGCCATTTTACTTTGTGTGTGAATGTATGTGTTTTCTGTGTGTGTGAACCATATGGAAACATGTTATAGACATCATGCCACTTCACTCCTGAATACCTCAGCATTATCTCTTAAAATAAGGAGAGTTTCCTACGGAATTGCAACACAATTACCACACACAAAACAATTAGCAACCATTTTTTCATACCATCCAGTTCATATTGTCCTAAAATGGCTTTTAATGCTATTTTTTGAACCAGAATCTAGTCAAAGTTTATGTGTGTTAATATATTTCTTTTGTTTCTCTTTTTTTTCTTTTTTCTTTCTTTCTTTTTTTTTCGAGATGGAGTCTTGTTCTGTTGCCCAGGCTAGAGTACAGTGACATGATCTTGGCTTACCACAACCTCCGCCTCCTGAGTTCAAGCTGTTCTCCTGCCTCTGCCTCTTGAGTAGCTGGGATTACAGGCGTGCACCACTATGCCTGGCTTATTTTTGTATTTTTAGTAGAGACTGGGTTGTACCATGTTGATCAGGCTGGTCTCAAACTCCTGACCTCATGAGTCTCCTGCCTCAGCCTCCCAGAGTGCTGGGATTACAGGCGTGAGCCACTGTGCCTGGCCTCCTTTTTCTAAAAGTACCTTTTCTTGGGATAGGGTCTTGATTTGTCACCCAGGCTGGAATGCAGTGGTGTGATCATAGCTCACTGGAACCTCAATCTCCTAGGCTCAAGGGATCCTCTTGCTTCAGTGCCACCCTCCCACCATTCCCCTGAGCCCCCAGCCAATGGCTGGGACTACAGGTGCACACCACCACGCTCAGCTAATTTTTTATTTTTATATTAAGTAGAGATGGGCACTATGTTGCCCAGGCTGGTCCGGTCCTGAGCTCAAGTGATCCTCTTGCCTTGGCCTCCCAAACTGTTGGGATTACAGGTGTGAACCACTTGCTCCTGGCCTATTTTCTTTTAATCTAAGATAGGCTCCCCACTTTTTCCCTCTACGGCATTGCTTTATTGACCAGGCCAGTTGTCTTGTTGCACGTAATATGTTTCTGATTTGTCTGAGTTATTTCTTCATGGAATTGGTGAATTGGTTCAACAGTTGGTCCCCAAGCCCAGTATCATTGTGGTTTTTGCTTACTTGTAGAGGTATGTGCTACCTTGGTGGTCTTGGATAAGATCTGGAAGAATTCTCTGGATTAAAGCAGAGACTCTTATTCTTTTCCCTTACTTTCTCCCAGATAAGCAGGGTCTCTCTCTCTCTCTCTCTCTCTCTGTGCTGAGCTCCTTAGAACTGGGAATGAGGTGACACAAACATCCCTGTGGCCACCGTTGCTGGGACTGCGCTGGGTCAGACTTGAAGCCATCATAGTAGCGGGTCTTGCCCAAGGCTTACTGTAACCATTACCTGGCACCACCTATGTTCACTCAAAGCCCTAGGGCTCTATAATCAACAGGTGGCAAAGCCAGCCAGGTTTGGGTCCTTCCCTCTGGGTGCCTAGTTCCCTGAGGCCCTGCAGTCCAAAGATGCTGTCTGGAAGCCTGGAATTGGAGTAAGAAAAGTTTGCCTGATGTTCTTTTCTACTGTGGCTAAACTGGTGCTCAAATCACAATATAAAGTCCTTCCCACTCTTCCTCCCCTTTCCACAGACAGAGGAGCCTCTCCATGTGGGTACCATGACCACCAGCCTATGGCAGGCTTCTGCCTGGCCACTGCTGATGTTCACTTAAATACCATGGGCTCATCAGTCAGCTAGTGGTAAATGCTGCCAGGCCTGGGACTCACCCTTCAGGGCAGTGGGCTCCCTTCTGGCCTACGGTAGGTTCAGAACTGCTATCCAAGAGCCTAGACCTGGACTTGGGGACTCCAGGAGCCTGCTTGCTGCTCTCTCCCATTGTGTCTGAGCTGGTACCTAAGTGCAAGATAAAGTCCTCTTTGGTTTTCCTTCTGCTTTTCTCAGATGGAAGGAGTCTTTTGCCGTAGCCATCACAGCTGGGAATGTGCTAGGACACATCTATAGTCAGCATTTTTCAGAGCACAAGGCTTATGATGTACTCCCTGGGCATTGCTCCTGGTTATTCAGGGTCCAAGGGCTTGTCAGTCTGCAGTTGATGAATCCTGCCGGTACTGGTGCTTTCTTTCAAGGCAGAAGGTTCCCTTTTGGCCCAAGGTATGTCTAGAAATGTCATGCAGGAGCAAGGCTTGAAATGGGGCCTTCACGACTCTGCCCATTGCCTTATCCTACTGTGGCTGAGCTGGTATCCAAGATATAAGACAAAGTTCTTTTTACTCTTTGTTCTCATGCCCTTAAGCAGAAGGAAGGAGACATTTCTATTTCTGTGAGCTGTACTGCCTGAGGTTGGGGGAGGGATGGCATAAACATACCTTGAGCCACCCTTACTGGTGTTATCCTAGGTCATGTGCGACCCTAGTCCTCTGCCTCTGAGCTTTGGCCAGCCCTAGGGATTCTTTGGGAATTGCAGTCCTTGTGTCCTAGACTGCCTTTCAGGTTTACCCAGGACCCCAGAGTACTTTGGTTTGTGGTGGCAAGTCTTGCTGAGAAACTTGAGTTCTGACCGCTATGATGGGTGATTCCGCTCTGGCGAGGTCTGGTCCAAATGCTCCTTCTGTGCACAGGCACTGGTTGAGCCCAGCATAGCTTTGCTTTCCACAATGACAGGGCAGCACTGAGTTCCATGTGAAGTGTCTCAGTCATTGCACTTTTCCTTCCCCAAGTGCACAGACTGTCTGCACTGCATGAGTACTGCTGGAGGATGGGGGAGGAGTGGTGTCAGTGATTCAAGACTGTCTCTTTGATCCTCCTCAATGCCTCTCAACAATAGGAAGTTAAAACTAGAAACAGTGATTGCTCTCCTGATTTTTGGTTCTTGTGATGGTATGCTTCTGTGTGCAGATCATTTTTAACATTTGGTATTCCTGCAGAGAGCATGAACAGGATAGGCTTCTATTCTGCTATCTTGCACCATGCTTTGTTTTTCTTTCTTGGTATCTAAAAAATCCACAACTCGAGCCAAAGGGCATTAATGCTTACTTAATGCTTAATGACCTTTGGCTTCAGTTCTATATTTTTAGTTATCAAGATTACAACTCTAGCTTTCTTTTTGCTTGCATTTTCCTACTACATTTTACCTTTCTGTAATAATTTGTGTCTGTTTCATACACAAAATAAAGTAGGGTTTTATTTGGTGAATCAATCTGAAAGTCCATTTATTTTAATATGTTAGTTAAACCTATATACATTTACTGATACAACTTGTGATACCACTAATACCATTCATTGATACCTCTAATATGTTTGTTTTCAGTTCTGCTACATTATTTTACATTATTTTCACCATGCTTGTCACTATATGTTTTTTTAACTTTCAATTTTAAATGATTACACACTCATAGAAAGTTGCACAAATATTACATAGAGTCATTTGAACCCTTAACCCATCTTCCTCCAATGATGACATCTCAAGTAACTGTAGTATAATATAAAACCAGGAAGTTGACATTACTGTCAACTACACTACAGACTTCAGTGTTCACCAATTTTTATGTACACTCATTTGTGTATGTGTATGTGTCTACGAAGTTTGTTCTCATGTATAGATTTGTTTACCCACCACCACAATCAATGTCCAAAACTGTTCCAACATTACCAAGGATTGCCCTTGGACTATCCCTTTGTAGTTGCACCCTTCTTCATCAATTCCTGTCTCCTGGTAACAACTAATATACTTTCCATTTCTATATTTATATTATTTTGAGGAAGTTATATAAATGGAGTCATGCAATGTATAACCTTTGGACGTAGGCTTTTTCTTTTTTAAACTAAACATGATGCCTTTGAGATCCCTCTAAGATGCTGCTTCTATTACTAGTTTCTTCCTCTTTATTGCCTGGTAGCATTCTACTATGTGGATGTACCAGAGTTTGTTAAACATTCATCTGTTGAAGGACATTTATGTTTTTTCAGTTTTTGGCTACTTCATCCATGAACATAGCATATCTCTCCATTTGGTTAGATCTTTTATTTCTTTCATCAGTTTTTATAATTTGCAGAATACATTTCATATACAAATTGGATTTACACCTGTTTCCCTTTTTGGGAACAATCGTAAATGATTTTTTTTTTCTGTTTTTGTAACAGCTTTATTGAGTCATAATTCATATTCCATACAATTCACCCTTTTGAAAACTACACAATTCATTGTTTTTAAAATATATTCACAAAGTTGTTTAATTACCATCACAAACAATTTTAGAACATTGTATTCACCTCAAATAGAAATGCCTTTAACTGTCACCCCTAATCTCTCATCCTCGTTATCCAGCCCTAGGGAATCACTATTTTCTGTCTCTATAGATTGCCTGTTCTGGACATTTTATATAAATGAAGTCATACAATATGTGTCATTGGTGACTGACTTCTTTTACTTAGTGTAATGGTTTCAAAGTTTAATGTCATACATGTCATTTCATTACTTTTTATTGTCAAATAATAATTATATGGATGTGTCACATTTTATCTAGTCATAAGTTTATGGAAATTTGGATTGTTCCACTTCCTGATTATGAATGATGCTACTATAAACATTTGTGGACACATTTTTATGTGGACATAAGTTTTTATGTTTCAGGATTATGTACTCAGGAATGGAATTGGTGGTTTAATATGGTATCTCTGTTTAGCTTTTTGAGGAACTGCCAAGCTATTTACCAAATATATAAAGGATCTAATTTCATTTCTTCACATTCTTTCTATCGCTGTTATTATATATCTTTCTGATGATAGTCATTGTAGTGAGTGTAAAGTATTTCATTATGGCTTTGATTTTCATTTCTCAGATGAGTAATGATATGATATTGAGCACCTTTTCATATAGTGTTTGACCATTAACATATCTTCTTTGGAGAAATGTCAATTCAGATACTTTGCCTATCTTTTAATTGGATTATTTATATTTTAATTGTTGAGTTGTAAGGGTTCTTTAGATATTCTATATATGTTTTTCTTACCAGATATATAATTTGCAAATATTTTCACCCAGAGTGTTGTTTTTTCACCTCATTGATCTTATCTTTGAAATACAAACTTTTTAAATTTTTTTTTTTTTTTTTTTGAGACGGAGTCTTGCTCTGTCACCCAGGTTGGAGTGCAGTGATATAATCTCGGCTCACTGCAACTTTCACCTCCTGGGTTCAAGCAATTCTCCTACCTCAGCCTCCTGAGTAGCTGGGATTACAGGCATGTGCCACCATGCCCAGCTAATTTTTTTTGTATATTTAGTAGAGACGGGGTTTCTCCATGTTGGTCAGGCTGGGGTTGTACATCTGACCTTGTGATATGCCCACCTCGGCCTCCCAAAGTGCTGGGATTACAGGTGTGAGCCACCGTGCCTAGCAAAAGTTTTAAATTTCGATGAAGAAGTTCAAGTTATCTGTTTTTTCTTTCTGTATGTGTCTGTGTGTGTTTTGTTTGTTTTATTGGGGACACAGTCTTGCTCTGTCATCCAGGCTGGAGTGCAGTGGCGCAATGTCTGCTTACTGCAACCTTCACCTCCTGGGTTCAAGCAATTCTCCTGCCTCAGCCTGTTAAGCAGCTGGGACTACAGGCATATGCCACTACACCTGCTAATTTTTGTATTTTTTTAGTAGAGATGAGGTTTGCCATGTTGTCCAGGTTGGTCTCAAGCTCCTGACCTTAGGGGATCTGCCCACCTCCGCCTCCCAAGGTGCTCAGATTACAGGCCTAATCCACTGTTCCTAGACTGTTGTGTTTTTGATGGTGTATTTAAGAAATTATTACCAGCATGAATATTTAGCTCCATGTTTTATTTTATTCTTTATTTATTTGTTTATTTTTTGAAGTGGAGTCTTGGTCCCTTGCCCAGGCTGGAGTGCAGTGACATGATCTTTGCTTACTCACTGCCCTGGTTCAAGCGATTCTCTTGCCTCAGCCTCCCAGGTAGCTGGGACTATAGGTGCGTGCCACTATGCCCAGCTAATTTTTGTATTTTAGTATTGATGGGGTTTCACTGTGCTGGCCACGCTGGTCTCGAACTCCTGACCTCAGGTGATCCACCCTCATTGGCCTCCCAAAGTGCTGGGATTACAGGTGGGAGCCACTGCACCCAGCCATGTTTTCTTTTAAAAGTTGTATAGTTTTAGTTCTTATATTTAAGTCTTTCATCGATTTTGAATTCATTTTTGTATATAGTGTGAAGTAGAGAGTATTGTTTTAAATTTTGTTTTTCATGTTTGTTCCTACAACATTTAAATATAATTGATTTTTTTGTGTTTTATCCTGACTTCTGTGACCTTGCTGAAGTTATTAGTTTTAAGAGTTTTTGGTAATTCCTTGAGATTTTCTACAGACAGTTATGTTGTCTGCAAATAGGTATGGTTTCATTTCTCTTCCAATCCGTTTATTCTTTATTCTTGCCTTATTGTACTGGCACATTCTTACCTTGTACATGCTCTTAGGGGAAGGCATTCAGGTTTTCATCATTAAGAATATTATTAGCTGTTGGGTGGTTTTTCAGATGCTGTTTGTCAGTGTTAGGATGTTTACATTCATTTTTAGTTTGCTGTGAACCTTTATCATGAATGGATGTAATTTTTGTTATATGTCTGCATCAATTGATAATCTTTAGCCTCTTTGTACGTTGTTCTGTTTTTTTTTATCAGCAAGGACAAGGTCTTTGATAGTGTTGTTTGTCTACAGCTGGATTTCTCAACTTTGGCACTATTGACGTGTTTTGGGCCAGGTAATCTTTATTGGGAGGGCTCTCTCGTGCAGTGTACCTGTACATGGCATTAGCACTGCCTTCCCCTCACTACCAAGTTGAGATAACCAAAAATTTCTCCAGTCAGTGCTACATGTCCACATGGGACAAATCTCTTCTTGTTACCTATTTTTACTAATTTTCTTAGTCTAGTTTTATCATTTGCTGAGAGAAAAGTGTAAAATCTCCAACTGTGATTCTGGAATTGTCTATTTCTCTTTTTAATACTATCAATTTCTGTGAGGATTTTATTGGTATATGCACTTTTTTTGTTGCCATTTCTTCATGATGTCATGATGAATTGAACCTCTTATTGATATCGAATGTCCTTCTGTAGCTCAGATATTATTTGCTCTGAAGTTTATTTATTTTTTATGTTTTTTGAGACAGAGCCACACTCTGTTGCCTTCCGCTGGAGTACAGTGACATGGTGTCGGCTCACTGCAACCTGCACCCACCGAGTTCAAGTGATTCTTGTGGCTTAGCCTGTTCAGTAGCTGGGATTACAGGCACACGCCACCACGCCCTGCTAATTTGTGTATTTTTTGGTAGAGACAGGTTTTCACCATGTTGGCTAGGCTGGTCTTGAACTCCTGACCTCAAGTGATCCACCTGCCTTGGCCTCCCAAAGTGCTGGGATTACAGGCATGAGCCACCTCACCTGGCCTATTTTTATTTGATATTGATATAGCTATTCCAACCTTGTTATGTTTACTTTGCATAGTCTGTATCTTTCTTTCCAATAAATTTCAGACATCTGTGTCTTTCTGTGTAAAGTATGTTTTTAGCAGATAGCATATAGTGGGGTCTTGTTAAAAAATCTATTCTGCTAATATTAGCTTTTAAATTAGATTATTTAGTTCATTAACATTTGATGCATTTATTGATTATTTATTGGTATGGCTAGGTTGGGTCTGCCATTTTATTATTTTCTGTTTTTCATTTGTCTGTTCCTTCCTTTGCAAAATTTATTTTTTTTAGAATTCCACTTTAATATTATTATTATTTTTTGTTATTTTCTTTTAGTGCTTGCTCTATGGACTACTGTATAACTCTTTAAAGTTTCTCGATGTTACTATTTTACTACCTCTCCAAATGTGGCAGTCTGTCTAGGCCCATCTTAGGACTGCTTACCATTCAATTTGTTTTTTGTTTGTTGGTTTATTAGTTTGCTTTTTCTCGTTTTTGAACACTAACATTTGTTAGAATATAGTAATACCAAAGTATTAAAAGAGTGTTACTGATATTAAGAGCAGTACCTTCTTAGGGTATAAAGAGAGGTTTCCTGGATGTGAGGTGATAACATGGATTTGGGTTGCTAATTTATTTTCTATTTTACTTTCATTTTTGATAGGTTAGGGTTTTTTCTTTTTTTAAGATTTCTGTTTTTATTTCCTGTAAATGAGCTTTTGCACTAGTGTTTCATTCTTAGACACTGGTTGTTCAAAGAAAATGTTTAGGTATCACAGATTAGGACCTATTCTAACTATTAGCTGAAGTGCTTTTATTGTTTTAAAGACTTAACAAGAAATTTAAGTCGAGCTTTGTTTAGCTTCCTTGTAACTGTTATCACATTGTTGCTGAAGAAAAATTGAGCTTTCCCTTGATCTGATTGTTATATTATTGAACTCTTTGTGTATGTGTTGATTTAGTTCTTTTATTAGGTGATATGGTTAACAATACTGGGAAATAGCTCTGTAGTTCTTTCTGTTGAGAGTTGTGTATGTCTGTGCATATCAATCACAATACCTGGTTTGCTTTAATTAAAAACTTTAATTTTTGTTTTTTGGTGGTGTTCACAAGCCTAGTGACTTAAAAAAATCAGGTTTTGTATTTTTTTTTCTTTGGAGTTAAACTTTAAAACAAAGAAAAGCAAATCTTTTTGCTTGATCTCTTGATAAGTTGCCTTATAACTTGTCTTGTTTTAAGTAAATGTGTCTGTGCTTTATCTGGAATTTGCAAGAGTTAATTCAGTAGCTTAATTTGCTCTGAAAAAGTATTCTTTACCCTCCACAAATTTATGTAAGATTTCATTAAATATCAAGATCCATGAAAGCTTATAAGTAATTTGCTATCATTGGAGTTATGCATATTTAAAAATTATTACATCTAGCACCAAAAATGAAACATGTAGTATGGTAGTTCTTGTTTGGTAAGGAAAAAGAATTATAATTATGCCTTTAATTTACAGAGAAAATCAATGATATGCTGGTGGAAATAGCCAGCAGGCAGCTGGAAATGTGAGCCTAGGTTCAGGGGAAAGATGGTAGTTAGAGAAATAAAAATGGGAGGTTTTTCTCTGATAGATGGTTGTTGAAACTGTGGAAGTAGATTAGTGTGTGAAAGCCGAGTATGAGAAAAGGTCTAAGGTTGAACAGTTAGAGAAGCAGTGTCATTTAAGGAGCCAGTTGACAACTGAAATGTGTACAGTTCAGTCTTTAAATTTAATGTCACCAATATACTAGAAACAGTGGAAGAAACATATTGTGATGACTAGCAATTTCTTTTTTTGAAATAGTAAATACTGGTAGTCCTAATTTTTAAACCTCTAAAGCTTTAATAGTACAACCTTTACTCTGAGATTTTACATTCAGTTGTATAATCAGTTTTTCTAAAAGTATTTAATGAGGTGAGAACATACAATATGCACTTATTTCTCTGTCTGGATATAGACATAAATACATAGATAAAGATCTGTCTATCTGTAAATGTCTTCATCTGTATTGGTTTATAAATGTCTTCATTTATATTGGTTTAAGTTTCCTTCTTCCTAACTCTTTTTTTTCTTCTCTCTAATCCATCCATTACCCCCTCCCTTTCTAGTAGTATTAAGCATGCTTTGCTTGCTAGTTTCTGACACCTAGTAAGAGGGCAGCTTACTTAAATCTTAATCTCATCATTGTGGGGTTATGAGAAAGCTTTGAAGTTGTTTCCAGGGTTGCTTAAAAAATTTGTGCCACAAAGGATTCTGATCATAGTAACTCAGCAGGAAGCATTGGTAACATCTAGTTTATCTGTAGGAGGGCTGTTAAGAACTAGTTTTCTTTTTCTTTTTCTAGGAAGTGCTTTGTTTGTGGTTTGGAAAGAAGTTGTTTTGATGGGTTTTGTTTTGTAGAATTGCTGTGGAATTTGCTTTGATATTTAGTATTAGTTTAGATAAGTTAAGAATTGCAGTGTGCTCACACATGAACATGGATTAAAATATCAACAATTGCATATTTATTGGAAGCATACTCATTGGTTGAATTATTAAATTGTACTATATTACTTATGAAACTCCAAATCACGTATGACCAGAATAAATGAACTATATAATATGTGAATAAGAAAATATCATAAATTTGGTCTGTAAGTTCTTGGTATCTTCAAATTTCATTGGCAAGTTAACTTCACCAGAAGATTAAACACTTTGTAGCCTTTTGTAAAGTTTACTCTTTATGTACTATGTAAGATAGAACATGATCATTCTTGCTGTAGATTAGAAATTTATTCTATTCATTCCTATACCTTAAGGAAGTATTTTTATATCTTCTAAAACATTCTGACAGATATAACTCAGTTATACGTTAAAAGATTTTCCAAGATGATTAAATAGCATTTCTTAGTAAACAATTACAATGCTTAGGAATTTTCACTTTCTTTTATTTCTAATATCTCCTTATTTATAGAACATATAATTATTTTTATATGTATATTTCATATGCATATATAAGATATACAAATATTTAGGATTTAGAAGTTGCATTGTTCCTACTATATTCCTCAGTGGCCTGTTATAAAATGTTATATGTAGTATTTTTTAAAACTTTGAGAAAGTTAGCTAAATAATATATACACCAAAGTTTCTGGAAAAAATCCCATTATTGATTACATATCTAATTAGAACTGATAATGCTGTTAGATGATAACAATGCTTAGAATTTCAGCAGGATGTGTGGATTCTTTTTAATCTACTAAGATGTTATAGAACATTATTTTATTTAATGTTTTCCTATAAGAATGATGAAACTTTGACTACACAGTTCCTATAGCAGTGGTTTTTTTTTTTTTTTTTTGACAGGGTCTCATCTGTCATCTAGGCTAGAGTACAGTGATATAGTCATAGCTCACTGCAGTCTTGATCTCTTGGGCTCAGGTGATCTTCCTGCCTCAGTCTCCCTAGTAGCTGGGACCACAGGCAGGCACCACCGTGATCAGCTCAGTTTTTTAGTTTTGGTAGAGATGAGATATCACTGTGTTGCCCAGGCTATCTCAAACTCATGGTCTTAAGAGATCCTCCTGGAACCAGAAGATTGGCTCACAGTCGTGCGCTGCCCGGGGCCCCGCCAGCCTCACACCCCAGCCAGCCCGCCCCCTGCGGTGCGCACCGCCTCCTTGCCAAGCTCTGCGCTGCGCCCAACCCGAGAGTTAACTCGGGCGAGCGGTCTTGTGGTGGAGGGACCATGCACCGTCCGTGGCTAGGGCAAAGGCGGCCTCGTCTCTGGCGCTGCTCGGAGCCATGCTGAGGAGCTGCGTCGCGCGCCTGCGCACGCTCGGGGTCCTGCGCGGGCTGCCGGGAGGCCGGCGCGCGCTGAGGTCATTGTCTTCCGAGGAAGGCATTCTTAAGGACTGTTCTGTCCCCAACCCCAGCTGGAGCAAGGACCTAAGACTTCTCTTTGACCAGTTTACAAAGAAATGTGAAGATGGTTCCTGGGAATGTTTGTCTTCATATAAACGTGCATCTGCTCAAAGGATTAAGGACTTCAAAACCCATTTTCTTGACCCAGAGCACATGAAAGAAGAACAAATGTCACAGGCCCAGCTCTTCACCAGAAGCTTTGATGAAGGCCTAGGCTTTGAATACGTAATGTTCTACAATGACGTTGAGAAAAGGATAGCTTGCTTGTTTCAAGGAGGCCCTTACCTGGAAGGAACACCTGGATTCCTTCATGGAGGCGCCATTGCAACCATGGTTAATGCTACTTTTGGTACGTGTGCGATGAGAGCTGGGGGAGTTGTCATGACTGCCAATCTCAACATCAATTATAAAAGACCTGTCCCTTTTTGTTCTGTTGTTGTGATAAATAGCCAACTTGATAAAGTTGAAGGAAGGAAATTTTTTGTTTCCTGTAATGTTCAGAGTGTTGATGAGAAAACCCTATACTCAGAGGCAACAAGCTTATTTATAAAGTTGAAACCTAAGTCTGACATAAAGAGCTGCTAGTGAACTCCATCTCATTCTGCATAAGGCTTTCCCCCCGCCAGAAGACGCAGTTGTCCCCCTAATACTCTGCTTCCTCACTGCCGAATCCCTGCAGAGAGAAGCCTGCCAACAATGACCTTCTGAAACAGCCTTCCGAATAGAAGGAGATTCAGTTTCCACCTTCTCAACTTTTTAACACAGAAATACTTCCTGCGAGCATATCAACAACGCTTAGGCCGGGCGCTGTGGCTCACGCCTGTAATCCTAGGACTTTGGGAGGCCGAGGCAGGTGGATTGCCTGAGCTCCGGAGTTCAAAACCAGTCTGGGCAACGTGGTGAAACATCATCTCTACTAAAATAATAACAAAGTAGCCAGGCGTGGCAGTGTGCTACTTGGGAGGCTGAGGCAGGAGAATTTCTTGAACCCAGAAGATGGAGGTTGCAGTGAGCTGAGATCATGCTACTACACTCCAGCCTGAGCAACAGAATGAGACCCGGTTTCAAAAAAGACAAAAAAAAAAAAACCTCTTTGTGTCTCCTTAGGATATGCGTCTGCTTCTCCTGATATTTCAATGGGCTCTTGTTGTGCATGTGTAACATCTGCTCCACTGCGGACTGGAGAAATAAATGTGAATTGAAACTTTTACTGCAAACTTGAAAATGCTAGAAAACCAAGCATGAAGAATAAATACATGGTGGAGGTAAAAAAAAAAAAAAAAAAAAAAGAGATCCTTCTATCTCGGCCTGGCAAAGTGCTGTGATTACATGTGTGAGGTACCATGCTCGACCCAGCATTGGTTCTTAGTTCTTTTTTAGATAACACCCCTGGAAGTGCACACCCATTTAAATTTTGTATGTTGCACCTTCGAGAGATTCAGCCCCTTCTCCAACCAAAATAAATAAATAAATGAAAGAAACAATGAAAAAAGCTTATGTGTTGTAAAGAAATACTGGACTGCTTATTTGCTGAGCTTTCCCAGCCTTCTAATCTAGTGACTCTCAGTAGAATGGGAGTATAGGATATGGGTATTGGAATCTCCTGTGAAGTTGAACAAGTTACTTATTGTGCTTCTTGGCCCCAGCTTCTCCTCTTTAGACCTATGCCATCATCTAGTGTAACTGGCATCTCCCCCTCTCCGTCACTGTGTTAGCCATGTTTTGATAGGTAACTTGGTTTCCAGAGAGGATTTACTCACCAGAAAGGGAGTGGCCTATTTGTCTTCAGATTTAGGTGAAATACAGTCAAGTGTAAAACAATAAAATGGCATTTAACTTAACTTCTCAGTTTTCATAGTGCTTAACATAACTGAAGTAGTGGTAAATTATTGTTCTCATATCATACAGTTATAAGGTTGATGTTGGAACACAGGTTGAAGACACTACATGAAGGAAATCCTTTCAAAGAGTGTGGCCCTATAATCCAGCATATCATGCCCTTCACAGATAATATTCTCTCTGGGTGTGAATTCAGCAAAAGCTATTAAGGAGGTGATCTGGGGAGAGATAAATTGAAGTTTTGAGAACAGAATAGGACTTAATCTAATAGCAATACATTCTCTGTGTTTTGATAATAGTAACAGTATGTGAAGGCTTTAGTCTTCCTCAAAGAATAGAAGCCTGTTAGGATGCCATGTTAAACAAGTCAGTGAATTACAGAACTTAAAAATAATTTAGAGCCAGGTACAGTGGCTCATGCCTGTTATTCCAGCACTTTGGGAGGCTGAGACAGGGAGATAGCTTGAGCTCAGGAGTTCGAGACCAGCCTGGCCAACATGGCAAAATCTTGTCTCTACCCCAAATACAAAAAATTAGCTAGGTATGGTGGTATGTGCCTGTAGTGCCGCTGCTTGGGAGGCTGGGGTTGGAGGATCCCTTGAGCCTGGGAGGTGGACGTTTCAGTGGGCTGAGATTGCACTGCTGCACTCTAGCCTGGGTGACAGAGCAAGACTGTCTCAGAAACAAACAAACAACAACAACAAAAATAATTTAGTAGTGCAAAGATTTCCTGAGGAAGTAGTACACTGGACAGAACCTGAAACTGGAGTCAGATGAACTGACTCTGAATTCCAGCTTGTCTTTTTCTTACTTTTATCTTTTTAGGGAAACCACTTCACTTCTCTGATTATTGGTCTTCAATAGAGTAAGGATAATGGTATCTGCCTTACACTTCATGGTACTGTTGGCTGGATAAAATTTGATTTCCTAATATTGATTATACCTTGTAAATTGTTAAGTTTTAATGCAACTGTAAGGAGATCTGAACACTTCTTTGCTTGCCAATAAATTGGTATTATTAATTGGCCAACCTTTGTTCTAATGGTTATCTTTGGTGATTATGTGTCTGTAATACATTTTTTTCTGTAAGGCTGTGCTCTTAGAAATCCATTGTTGGCCATATGTCTAGTAATTCCATAATCATTTGTTTAGTGCCTCATATGCCTTAGGTGTGAGGTATTGATGCAGGATTTTTCTTGGCCACTTTACCAACCAGGACCTCCATGGCTGGTGATGTCCCCTTGCCCTGCACCCAGGCCTTGCTTAGCCCTGGGCCTCCCACTGAAGGCACCCTGCCTATTTGGCCACCTGCGTTATGGCTTGTACCCACATTCGGTGGTTCCTAGGCTCTTGTACCATGTCCAAGAAAAATCAGGATGTGCCGACATATTTGAAGGGCGAGGAGGGCAGAGAGGAATTTGAGTGGCGGAGCAGCTCAGCAGAGAGGGGATGCGAGTGTAGTCCCCCACTCCTGCAGTTTGGTGTTTTTTTTTTTTTTTTTTTTTCTCAATGTGGCTGGGTCTGGGGCTTTTATGGGCTCAGAATAGGGAAGTGTGTGCTGATTGGTTTGTGAGTATGCAAAAAAAATTAAACCAGAGACTCCATTCAAAGCTTGGCATGATAGTGTAGAAAACCAATTAGGAAAGGGTAGGTATATGTAAAATAGATGAAGGATGGGGATCAATTGGAGGAAAGTGTGCCAAACAGGAAGACTTGTTCTCAATCCAGTCCATGGATTTGACTTGTAGCTTGGCTTTCAGGCTTTAAACTATCTTCAGGGTGGACGTCAGATTTCACCAGGGACCCACCCCTATCTGCCTAGGCATTTGACTGCCTCCTGTCACTATCAATATCCTCCTCCGAAGAGGTACATCTAACTGCAGTTACGTTAAGGATGATGACCAATCTTAACTGCTTCCTACTGACAGGGGGCACTGTTTTGGGAAAACGGCAGTCAGATCTCCCTCAGAGGCCTATCTAAGGGTCCCTGGAAAAAGGGAGCCATCGGTCAAGGCTCTGGTTGCATGACTTTGGAGTTTGATGGCCTGAAGGTGAGAAGAGACAAACCAGGTTATTAGAAGACATGTATCAAAACAAAACATGGGGTTAAGGACAGCTCACAAATCCTGAGGCTGCTGACATGCCCAGATAACTGGTGGCTATAGTTATGCCTGCCAAGACTTGGGTGCGTGGGGTTTGGTTAGCTCCTTTGGCCTTATTTTCCGAAACAAAAAGAAATCTTCGGGTTATGGGCACTCCATTTATTCTCATCACCTGGCAGGATTTGCAGGATAATTGCCCAGAATTGGAGTATTGATCCAGAATTTTACGTTACCCATCCCTTTTGTTTTTTCTGAGTTGTGGCCAGAGATCAATGATTGGTTCCTAGAAATAATCAGAGTTAACCTAAAATGGAGACAAAATTTAAAAACAGCTAATGAGACTAGAAGTTAATGACAAATGTATGATAAGTTTTGAAACTTATTTCTTTCTCTCCAGTCTTCATTTTGTTACAAACAAATCATGATAGGACTGAGTTGTTTGTAAAATAAATTTTAGTCTTCTACTCGGCCTAGTCATTTGCATAAAGTGCAGCAAGAATAATTATTTTCATATAAGCATTTAAAATTGGCTTTGATGGAGCTGTGTTCCATATGGAATCTCAGATAAGACTTTTTAAAGCCGAGCCCAGCCATGGATTTGTACCCTCAGATACCTGTGGATTGAGTAAATTCCTCTCTTGTTGCGGTCTCAAAATAACTTGGGGCTCCTGGGCCTGATAGAAAGTGGCATTCTTTATTCATCACAAGTTAGGAACCCTGTACAGGAACTGTGTAGACATGGCATGAGGCCAGTTTCCTCAAGGGGCTTTTATTGGCTCTGCAAGTCAAGCTTAATTCCTTAAAGGAAAGCATACCCTTCCAGTCAAAGCCTTAGTGAAACAACCAGTCTCTCCAGTTGTGCCTGGTTGCAAAAGAAAATGGATTCTTATTGCAACAACTATATTACCATACATCAAGAATACTTACAGAGTTTCCAAATTCTGGAGAAACCAAGCAGAAGGAAACAGATATTCTCCCAACTTTGTTCATAGGAGTATACCTTACTCAATTGTTAAAAACTTTAGATAGCTCAAAAGAAAAGTTTCCTTGACTCTGAAAAATAAAACAAGAATCAGCAATGTTTTAAGCAAAAAGTTAGAAAAGATTACTTAAGTTTTCTATTAGTTCTGTCCATTCAGTTAACTCTTGTTCTGCTTGACATTCATGAACATTTCATCTCTTCATGAGTCCTGAATAGTTTCCCTTTATTCCAATGCCATAATCGCCAAAGATATCAGAAACCTGCATTTAAGACTGCCTGTCAAAGTCCTATGGCTGATTATAAACCTATCTTTTGAAGAGGATCAAGACAATTGTTTGTGAATGACAAAATGTCCAGGGTAGTTACAGTCAAAAACACAATTGATAAAAAGATTTATTTCTATGATTTACAATAACAACATAATAACCTTAATTATGATTGAGCACCAGCATGATGCCATAAGTGGAAAATTTCACAGATAAGTACTGAACACAAACTTTGTTTCATGCACAAAATTACTAAAAGTGTTGTATAAAATTACCTTAGGTTATATTGTAGTTAGGTCGGTGCAAAAGTAATTGCATTTTTTGCCAAGTGCAAGGTGTATAAGAAACATAAATGAATTTTATGTTTAGATTTGGGTCTCATTCCCAAGTTATTTCATTATGGATATGCAATACTACAAAATCCCCCCCCCCCAAAAAACCCCAAAAAACAAAATAGGAAACACTTCTAGTCCCAAGCATTTTGGATAAGAGACACTCAGCTTTGAAACGTATTTATCAGTGGGGTGCAGTGTCTCATGCCTGTAATCCCAGCACTTTGGGAGACCAGGGTAGGAGGATTGCTTGAACCCAGAAACTCAAACCAGCTTGGACAACACAGTGAAACTGTGTCTCTACAGAATATTGAAAAATTAGTGGGCGTGGTGGTGTGTGTCTGTAGTTTCAGCTATTTGGGAGGCTGAGGCAGTAAGATTATTTGACCCCAGGAGTTTCAGGCTGCAGTGAGCTATGGTTGTCCTACTGCACACCAGCCTGGGTGACAGGGTGAGGTACTATCTCAAAAAAAAAAAAAAAAGTCAGGCTCTCTCACAGAAAGTAAAGAAACATTTTAATTTTGGAATTTATAATGCTTTTTTTCTTCATATGTAACCAGATTTTGGTAAAAATGGGTATCCCTTGAGAAGCACTTAACTTTTCTTTCTTCAGTGTCTGCGAGATGCTTGAATGTTAATGTTACCGTAATTTTTCTTGGTATAACTTATTTAAAATAAGCAATCTTAGGGTATTTTTGATTTAGAATTTAGTAGGAACTAACAAGAATGGTGAGAACTAGTAAGAACACTTTCAATCCATATATAAATATTATAGAAAAAAGAACATTAAAAAAACCTTTCTTACAAGTGATTTTATGTAATTTTTTTCCATAACTTTTAAGTTCAGGAGTATATGTACAGAATGTGCAGGTTTGTGTCATGGTGGTTTGCTGCGTAGATCATCCTATCACCTTTACCAGGGTTTTTTAAAAATTCTTTTTGTAAGGGCAATTGGGTTCTCTGGTTCTGCTGAAATGCATTAGGCTCTGAGGAGGGAGATTGCCAGGAGAGTATGGCACTGTGTGTATGGCACTGTGGGTCCTATAATGCCTGCCTCTTTCAACCACAGTGGGTTCAATGTTATATTTTATATATTGATGATAATGTAGAGTTTTTCTTTAATCATTTTTATGTTTAAAAATATATAAGTAGATTTAATAAGTAGATAACTAGTCCCTCAAATGTTCCCTAATTTTGATGACTAAATTATAGAGTCCCAGAGTACCTGACTTGACTTTAGCACTGTTCAGTTAAATCATACTGCCTCCATGTGGCTTTAGGAATATTAAAAATCTTAGCAAACCATTTAAAATAATGAGCATTCAAGACTGTGTATAAATCAGACATCAAGAAGATTTCACTGACAATATCACTATGAAGATGTGGTCTATTTAAATGAAAGCGATTTGACATTGGTACTTTTTATATATACTTTATTTTGAGTACTGAAAATGTTCATAACTGAAACTAAAATAAATTTTTGTGATTTTCAGAGGTTGAACTCTGCCCTTGAACTCTTAAAACCTGTTGAAGACATTTCCTAGAGAACAGAATGTGCTTCATTCATTTCTTACATGTAGTATAAGATAAATAGACTGATGAACGGCAGAAAAAAGTTTTTATGTTTGACTTTCTACCTGAATTTTTATTAAATACATTTGGTAAATAAATACACAATTTTTCAGTAAAGTATTTATAGAACTTTTGTTTGTCCATTGGCATTAGAAAGTTCCCTTAGTGTCTGACTTTTTATTTAACAATGAAATTAAAACCAATATGATTTTAGTATGATTTGTAATATAATTTAATGAAACAAACAATTATGTTGTGAAACAGACAGAAGACCAGTTTTATTTATTTATTTTTTGTTCAATTTTTATTTGGTCAGAATTGTTCTGTACTTTTTGGCAAGATGAATTAGGATGCTTTATTATGAAATTTAGGTTTTTCTAGCATAAACATAGACTAGTAAGGAACTATACCACTCTTGCCAATAACAAGTAACAGTGGGGAAATAGTAATTTAAAAAATTTAATTACTGACCACTATGAATATTTAATGACAACGAAATGAATGATTTTATAGAATTTATTTAGATGCAGATAATTTTAGGGCACAGAAAAATTAGTTTAACACAATTTACCTTCTTAAAAATTATCAGAATGTTTCTCAATTCCTGATAATTCTTTATTTATAGGATTCTAATAAATGATAAAGTGATTATTAAGTCAAATTAAAGTTTAATATCTTCCTTTTAAAATTATTTGCAGGAGAGGGCTGCTCACAATTTATATGGCCAACTTGGTAAGTATTTTTTTTAACCTTTGATATTTTCCCATGAGCTATATCTTTTTAAAATCATGTTTTCTTAAAAAAAGTAAAAAAGGAAAGCCACTGGTATTTGAGGATAATTTTCTCTGTTTTAATGGATAGACTTAAATGTCCAAAAAAGCCTTGATACCATCTGGTTTGTTCTTGTCATATAGGATTGAATTTCACCTATTTTAGAAGGAAATCACTGTCTTGTGCTCTTCATTGCCATTTTTTTGTTTAAGTTTACATCTTCATCTTTGATAGGCTATATATCTATATGTATATATCTATTTCTTTGTATCTCTTTATGTATGTAATTTCATATTCTGCCTCTGTTGCTATTTCTTATGGGAAAAATGATTTAAAGATGGGTTTTTATGATGTATGTTCTTCTTGGACATTAAAACAACATTGGTACTATCTCCAAACACTCAATGCATTTAATAATATAATTAGCTAAGCTTCCAAATTTCTAAGTTTACTAAATGAAGTTAATGAAATTTGATATTTTTTAAATATATAATCAAGGTTATGTAAATTTTATTGCCAAGAAAAACATTTGCATTAAAATATTTTAAGGTTAATAGGCTTGATAGGCAACATTAAAACATTTAACTAGGAAAGATTAATAATTGTTTATTTACCTAAGGTTAAGTTCCTGAATTCTGTAACAAGGGAGTATATTTTAGAGTTATATTTAGCAATTCATTTTAGTTATAAAATACTTACTTTTTCCTCTGAACTTTTGCGTTTCTGTGCTAGATGGTGGTAACAAGAGATAGCTTTTGCATTCATGTAGTTTCTCTCTCTAGTGGGAGTAGTCACAGTAGAAATAATCATGTATAAAAAGGACTGAAAGATGATTTATAGGGTCCTATGGAAATCATATAGCACCAAACTATTCTGGATGTGTGGGGTTGGGTCAGAGAAAAATGGGTGTAACCCTTTTTTAGTTATAGACCTCTTTGAGAATCTGACGACAGAATGGACATTCTGCACAGAAAACTGCTCATGTAAGGAGCGATTCCCAAATTTTCATTTCAGAGTGTTTATGAACCACCAGTTAAGAAAGCTTAGGGTATGCCATTGGGTAAATTTATTTAAAAATACTCCAGGAAAATTAGGAGTTCCAATCTCTTTTAATTGTAATGAAATAGAAATTTCAGGACAGCAGGAGAGCAGGATTCTTTTTGGCATTATTCTTCTGGAAAGAATTCTTACTAGAATGTAAGCTCTGAAACATCTAAATAGAGTCTGTCATGTAGTAGAAATTTGATAAATACTTATTGAATTAATAACAATTTTGCTGGGTATAGATTCTAGATTTACAATGATTTAAAGATAATCTTTATCTTTGTTCTCGATAGATAATTTTTGGAGTCTGTTGTCAGCCTGTTTTTACTTTTTAGGTAATCTCTCTTTTTTTCTCAATTGTTTTTAAGATTTACTTTTGAAGAATTTATTTTTGGCATATTGGGTTTACTAGGATATAGCTTTATTTTTATTTAGTTTTATCGGAGCTCAGCTTTTGCAGTCCAAGAATTAATAGTTCTGGAATTAAATTCTTATCCATCCCCTCTTTGAATCTTGCTTTTCTGCATTCTCTATATTTTATTATTTTGGAACATTCTTTGAGATGCATGTTAAACGTTCTTCTGTTCCTTTTCATGTTTTCTTAATCGCTCTTCAACATTTTCCTACTTTTTCATCTGTTTTTGCTGAATTCTGGTCATGTTTTCAGATTTATCTTCAAGTTAACTCATCTATTTACCTGTTTTTATTTATTTTGGTTTTTTGGTGTTACTGCTTCACCCAGGCTGGAGTAAAGTGGTATGATCACGGCTCACTGCAGCTCGAACTCCTGGGCTCAAGCAGTCCTCCTACTTCAGCCTTCCCAAGTAGCTGGGACCACAGGCATGTACTACCATGCCCAGCTATTTCTTTTTACTTTTTGTTTTTGTAGCGATAGGCTCTCACTATGTTGCCTACACTGGTCTTAAACTCCTGGGCTCCAGTGATTCTCTTGCCTTGGCCTCCCAAAGTGCTTGTGATTATAGCAAGAGCCACTGTGCCCAACCAGTTTACCTGTTTTTAATGCTTAACCTGTCCAGTAAAAATTCAGTTTGAGTGATGATATTTTAATTTTAAAAAGATGATAAACACCAGATATAACATAAAATTCAGAAAATTGCATAATATTTTAATTAAATAATCATCTAACGTACCTCCACAATACCTTTTTCCATCCTATATTGGTTATAAACTCCATTCATTTCTTCATATGATTTTATTGTATTATTTTCTTTTGAAAAAATTGTTATCTAAGACAATAGTAAATTCAATAGACCCTGAGTTTTTAATTGGTCATGAAACTTTGATTGGTTTCCTCTCACCAGCATCAGTTGGAGACTACCTGGAGTATTTAAATGTCAATGTAAACTTTGCTCCCCAAAAGCAAAATTACATATGGCTGGACTCCTTTTTAGTTCCTATATAATACTTTTCTGAAACCCTCACTTTTTAGTTCTTATTATTTGTCTCTCATTTTCTTTTTACAGCCTAGGACCAATTCTATGTTTGATATGTTTCATATTTTGTGAATAATTTCTCAGTAATTTAGAGGTCTTGGAATCACTTCTTGCTGTTACTGGCAGATTCCAGATCTGGAGCACCTCATTATTTCTTTTCCCTTTTTTTCTTTCAATAATACTTCCTTCAGTTCTCTCCATCCAGTCTTTCCTCTGGCTCATTGGAAACTACAGTATAGGCTGGGTGTGGTGGTATGGACCTATAGTCCCAGCTATTTGGGAGGCTGAGGTGGGAGGATTGTTTGAGGGCAGTTAGTCCAAGACCAACCTGGGCAACATAATGAGACCACCCTGTCTCTTTTTGCAGTGAAGTCTGACTTGATTCATCTTGTATCTTTCTGAGCACTCAATAAATCTGCAACCAGAACCTCAAGTGACTTACTCTTGAGCAACTTACTACAGTTGCTCCCAGATGCCTGAATTTTTTCTTCCATTATTTTCTTAATGTCCTTGAAACTGAATCCCATTTGTATAACTTCTTGGACCATAGGATTTTGAAAGATGGTGTAATCTATTCTTCTGGTTAGTAATGATGTTTTTTTCAGCACTTCTCACCAGAGATTCCTCAAGTGAATGGGTTAAATGGATATTACTTATATATTCTTGTTCCTTCTACTGTAATAGATTTTTACACCTTGGATACCACTTAGGATGTTGTTCTCAGGGGTATTCATTGGGCTTCTAATCAGTTAGCTCTCCTCCACAGCAGAAGCATTTTACTTTATCACCTTAACCTAAAGCATAAAATTCAGCTCTTGCAAGCTTCTGCTTGTTAACTGAGTACATCCACATCCCCAAAGTAATGATCCATGCTTCATAATTGGCCATGGATGGATTTTTTCAGAGGATTTGTTGAATTGGGGAAATCCTTGTCAGAACTCACGACCTCAGATTCACTTCAAATATTAATGTTCTGGCCCCAAACAAAGAAGCAGTTAAGAAAGTATTGCCCATGTTCTTCTGCCACCAGCCACCAGTATAAAAGGTTCCCAATTTTTCAGTTTTCTACCACAATAAAAGCACTGCACTTGGTCATCAGTAACTGTGGAATAGATTTCAGCACTAACTAACTCTCTTGGGGGTAAGTGGACATAGTTTGGCCAGTCCTGAAATGACTATAATTGAACTTCTTCACTATACATGTTGGATTTCTCAAGTATATGGTATCTGATACATCGAAAGCCTGTCCAGTTATCAAAACATAATCTGCATGAATTTCAGATGGCCTGTCTAAGGCAAATTGATTATTGTTTCCCACTTTTCAACTTTGTACTGACCATTTTGGATACCAGGAATTGCAGGTTGTGTGGCACTATTTTAAAAATAAATGCCATCAACAGTCTGCAATTTGGGGATACTTTCTTGTGTCTTCCAATTGCTGAGTCTCCGTATTGCCTTCTATCCACTGCTGCATAATAACCAAAGGATCACATGGTATCTCCTTCACCATATAAAGAAAATCTACTTGTGCCAGTGTGGGTGCTGAAACAGGACTACTACTTGGAAAACTAGCAAAGTTTTTAATCCGTTAAACTCTTCTACAAATTCTTCATCCTTATTGATTTCTGCAGGTACACAGTTTTAGATCTTCAAAACTGTTAAAAGCCATCTTCTCTTGAAAATAGAACTTGTTCATCTTTTCTTAGTTGTCATGGAATTTATAAAGGCACTCTTGGAGGGCGTAAGCTGCCCACCCAGCCATGCCTTCCTTCAACAGTCTTGGGAACCTGGTCATGTAGCCCCTGCTGGGTGGGTGTGGCTTTCCTGCCCTCCCCAGCCACCTATAATATCATTTTATACAGAGAAAATAAAAAAGATAATTCAGTCTTTCTTCTTGCATTATTGATCACATATGTTTTAATAACCGTTTGTATTTGGAATAGTTACAACGATGTTATTTGCACAGATTTATCACCTTTTTTGAATACTGATACAGGTAATGCTTCTCAAACATAGGCATTCTAAAAATTTTCTGTAATACATTTTCCATTGGGAAAAAAACCTCACAAAGTTATGTTGCATTTATAATAATTATAATTGTATTCACTTCATTTAATTGACAGGAGAGAACTTGGAATTTGGCTAGTCTTTGATAAGAATCAGATCTTCTGCTTACTACTTTGCATGTCTGATGATTCGTAGAACTTTTGAGAGTCTATCTTTTAGCTATGTGCATTTCAAATTTATTTCTTTTTCATTACTCACATATTTTCAGGGCTTGGCACCCTAGGATGTATCTATAAGTCATTATGGCCTCTGGTTCTTCATATCTGTATCATGACAGGGTAAGTTGGCACAGTAGATGATAGAGTATTCCTGGAAGCCACTTTTTTTTTTTTTTTGAGACAGGATCTGACTTTGTCACCCAGGGCAGAGTGCGGTGGTATGATCTTGGCTCACTGCCAACCTCTGTCTCCCAGGTTCAAGTGATTCTCCTGCCTCAGCCCCTAGATAGCTGGGATTATGGGTGTGTGTTGCCACGCTGAGCTGATTTTTGTATTTCCAGTAAAGATGGAGTTTCACCATGTTGGCCAGGCTGGTCTCGAACTTGTGGCCTCAAATGATCTGCCCCCTCTTGGCCTCCCAAAGTGCTGGGATTACAGGCGTGAGCCACTGTGCCTGGCTGCCACTTAGTGAGCCACTAGGAATTAATTTTCTATACCTAGAAGCAACTGGAAAGTAAATTAATGAATATATCATGCTAAAGCAAAACTCAATATATCTTGCTAAACTCAACTCTCCTAGTAAGCTGGATCCCAAAACCTAATGCTGTTCACCACAAGGGGAAGTGTGACAGAGAAATCAGAACATAAAGTGACAGTGATCTTAACTATCTGTGGTTAAAATACCATACTTTTGCAAATGTTACCAAAATGTGACTATGTGAACAGATTTTGTAGGGCTCTTTTCAAGGCTTGGAAGAAGGCTGTGATTATGAGGGGTCTACGCTTCTCTGGCTTCCTCTTACCACCACAATCTCCTTCCTCATTCTCCACTTTAGCCACACTGCCCCCTCTGGTGCTCAATGAACATGACAAGCATGCTTCCTCTTCAGGACTTTGGTACTTGCTGTTGGCTGTGTTTTGAACTCTCCCTCTCTTTTTTTAATTTCAAAAGGAATGCTTCTAGTTTTTGCCCATTCAGTATGATATTGGCTGTGGATTTTGTATTTTGAACTCTTACCGCCAGATATCTGCATGGCTTGCTGGTTTTATTTCACTGAACTGTTGTGAGGCCTTCCATATCTATTTCACGTGAAGTTACAGTCATTCTTCATGTCACCTACACCCTTGCAGTCCCAAACCCCTGTATCTTTTTTTTTCCCCATGGAATTGATCAACATCTAACATGTAATTTTTTTGCTTATTACTTTATTGTCTGTCTTCCTGCCTTGGAGTTTAAGCTTCATGAATGTAGAGTTTTTGTGTGTTTTATGCATTGCTGTATCATGCCTATAACAGTGCCTAACATGCCATAATTTGTTAAATGAATTATAGATGAATGTGTTTATTAACCCATTTATGCTGGAGGTTGCAAATTTTTTTGTGTGTGAAAAATTAGACCTTGGCGATGATCTTGAGCAGTAGGATATAAATAACTCCCACAAGCTTAGCATTCCAATAATGGAACACTAGCCATAAATGGGTTAAAGAGAAGGATTTATAGGAGACATACCAAATTATACCTAGGTGTTTATTTAAAAGCTTGTTTTAAATATTTTAGATTTGTACAAAAGTAATTGTGGTTTTTGCCATAATATTATTTACTTTACTTTATAAGTAAAACCTTGCTTTATTTGACTACACTAATATTGTATTTTAGATTGAAAGATACAAAGATTGAAAGTCGGTGGTTGTGGTACTTAGATGAAGCATGTGACTTTATTTTGAACTGAGTGTGAGCACTCCTGTTTTGCCAGCTTGTGGTGTTGTAATCAGAATCCAGAAAAATAAATGACTGCATAAAATCATCTACTTTAAAACAATAAACTTAGATAATTAAGTAATAATAAATACTACAACTTGAAAAAATTTAAAACAATTGATAGATCTTGGTTATAGATTATTTTTATTGTATAACAAGGTGTCTTAAGTTTTCTTAATGGCTTTGTTATTGTGCTGCTTTTCTTTCTTATGTTTTCAAGAAAACTTTAAAATATTATGCTTGCATGCTATAATAGATTTGAGTTTTTTTTTTGTTTGTTTTTTTGAGATAGAGTTTTGCTCTTGTTGCCAAGGCTAGAGTGCAATGGCGTGATCTCAGCTCACTGAAACCTTTGCCTTTCAGGTTCAAGCAATTTTCCTGCCTCAGCCTCCCAAGTAGCTGGGATTACAGACATGTGCCACCATGCCTGGCTAATTTTGTATTTTTAGTAGAGATGGGATTTCTCCATGTTGGTCAGGCTGGTCTTGAACTCCTGACCTCAGGTGATCTGCCCACCTCAGCCTCCCAAAGTGCTGGGATTATAGGTGTGAGCCACCGTTCTCGGCCCAGATTTGAGTTTTAATGTAACTTTTTTTTTTGCCACTCACATGCTTTTCTGTAGTAGCACACGGCATATACTTCAATACCCAACTACTGCACGGATTCATACACTTATTTTTAAATTATAAACTTTCTAAAACTTTGTGTGTTGCCTGTTTTAGATTGTAAATTCCTGGGAAGGAGATCTTTGACTTTGATACTTTGACTTTGGAGAGCACACTTAAAATACTGTATTAAAAAAATTAAAACTTTTATTTGGAAATAATTATAGATTCATATGCAATTATAAAAAATAACATAGAGATCTCATGTTCTCTTTAGCCAGTTTCCCCCAGTAGTAGCGTCTCACAAAACTGTAATATAATATCGAAACCAAGATATTTGACTGATACACCGTAAGGATTCCTCATGCTGCCCTTTTATAGCCACACCCACTTCTCTCTTGTTCTCACCCCTTCTTAACCCCCATTCATAATTTTTAGCTATTATGAATAAAGCTGCTATAAATATTCATGTACAGGTTTTCATGTTTTTATCGGTCTGGGATAAATGTCCATTAATGCAGTTGCTGGGTTTATATTGTATTTAGTTTTTGAAGAAGCTATCAACTGTATTCCTAAGTGGTGGCTGTACCATTTTGTTAGGGTTTGCAATCTAGAAGAAACCTTTGAATTTCTAGGTCTTTAAAATGGAAAACGTTTTTGGGGGGGTACATTTGTCTGTAAATTTTAGTATTTGGAAAATTTCTGGGGAAAATACAAACTGTGAATTGGTGGTTTTTGCTAGTTGGTTGTAAACACCCAGTAATTCAAAACGTTAATGAGATTGAAGACTTGACACATAGATTTTGACTATGTCTAAGGGAAAGTGAATTTGAACATGATCATAATATTTTCTGGGTATTAGTAATAATCTGATATGCTTCATCTTCCTTTTTATCTAAACAGAGGCATTTATTTATTACTACATAACTTTTACTACATGAAGGGGGTGCTTGGTTCAGAGCAGGTAGCGATTTAAAGATTCAGGGATTACTGAATTCAATCTGAAGAAATAACTTTTTCTTACAACTTGATTATATTGCTTATGAGACTAAGTTGAAATTGTTGGCTTATAACATCCAACAGTAAAATTTCTAAATGTTGGGAGGTTTTATTTAAACCAAATGTTTACTATTTTTTGGTATGTGTTTCTGATTTGGAAAATAAAGAGGAAAGTAAAAATTACCTGTGATTTTACCATTTAGTGATTACTAACATTTAATTATTATTTTTATCCCTTTTTCTCCAAAGTACAGACATAAATATGTAAACATATATATATATATATATATATATATATATATATATATTGCATTTTAGATACTCATTTTTTAAAAAAATTGGGGGCATATTGTTTTATGACATAAATTTTGATTGCTGTGCCATATAGTTTTTATTGCTAATGAGAGTAATAATCATTTTGGGCAGAGGATTTAATCCTGCATTTCCATTTGCTTCTTAGCTATATCTTCCTTACAGTGGGTTGGTTTTATACATAAACACATGCATTCAGCCCCACTCAAATTGTTGGGAGATGATGAAATAATAGTTATTTGGTTAGTAATAATATTTTGTTAGTTTTGGCTGTGGCAATTATCCATTTCTTATTTTGATTTGAAAGTTTCAAAGACATTGCCATGTCTTTGAGTGAATACATGATAGAAGAATATATAGAACTAGTTCTATATTGTCTTACTTATCTTTATCTTCATTTTCAGCAGTGAACATTTACTTAGCACAAAGAGATATGTTAGGTATTGGTACACAAGCCATTATTCTACCCTTGCATTTGATTTAGTTGAAGAAACAAGGTATATTTACATATGGATTTTAAATAAATGGATAATTAGCATCCCAAGATAGTATATTCATGAGAAATATGTGATTAGGGCATTTAGAACTTTAAGAAAAAGAGGGCGGGGGCGGTGGCTCATACCTGTAATCCCAACACTTTGGGAGGCCAAGGCAGGTCAATCACCTGAGGTCAGGAGTTTGAGACCAGCCTGACCAACATGGTAAAACCCTGTCTCTACTAAAAATACAAAAAGTAGACAGGTGTGGTGGGCACACCTGTAATCCTAGCTACTAGGGAGGCAGAGGCAGGAGAATTGCTTGAACCCAGAAAGTGGAGGTTGCAGTGAGTCAAGATCCTGCCACTGCACACCAGTCTGGGCAACAGAGCAAGACTCTGTCTCAAAAAAAAAAAAAAAAAAAACAAAAAACTTTAAGAAAAAGAGCTATCAGATAAAAGTAAGTTTTCCTAAGTTGCAATTTTTAGACCATTAGTTTATAGCCTTAATGATTAGCACTTAAAAACCTACAAATTGAAAGTAATTGTATTAATACCCATCTGAAAATGTTGCTTTCTTGTTATATGTTAGTTAGCATGTATTTAGAATGAAAAATACCCAATTAAAAAAAATAGTAGTTTTCTAGATTTTAAAAATTGATAGTGAATTAGTTATTAAAGGTCAAAATGAATGAAATGTGTGTAGAAAGAATCATAGAGTTAAATATTTTCTCTGGCTAAGATATGTCTATAAAATTATGGAAAATTTTTCCTGGAGCTAATATGCCAGAGCCAATTACTTATAAGAACACCTGCTGTTAGGATTCAACTTTGCCACAGTATGATTTAAAAGGGAACACATAAGCAAAATTTGCATTTACATGATTTTCCTTTATTATATTAGTTGTGACAATGACTAAGTTTTCCAGTCTTTCAAAATTTATCATATGCTGCTAACAGTTATTTAAAATGTGATGTTGAATGTAATTAGTTCACTTCCATTTAAGTATAGGAAAAAAATTTAAGACATTAAAAAATCCTTCTGTGTAAGTCCTTTTGAAAACTTCTCTGTAATTGTATTTATGCCATCAAACATTTTAACAGTGTATACATTTTAAAATTGCAAACATACATCTCCTGGGCTTGCCTTTAGCTTTTTCTTTTTAATGTTAAGCATGCAATTCTTGTATTAAAACATCTGTATTTAATTTTTCAAATGTAAGGTTTGAAAATGGTGATTTTTAAACCTTAGGCCGAGCGTGGGGGCTCAGACCTGTAATTCCAGCACTTCAGGAGGCTGAGAGGGGCAGATCACCTGAAGTTGGGAGTTCGAGACCAGCCTGACCAACATGGAGAAACCTTGTCTCTACTAAAAATACAAAATTAGCTGGACGTGGTGGTGCTTGCCTGTAATCTCAGCTGCTCAGAAGGCTGAGGGGAGGAGAATGACTTGAACTGGGACTTGGATGTTGTGGTGAGCTGAGATTGCGCTGTTGCACTCCAGCCTGGGTAACAAGAGTGAAACTCTTGTCTCAAAAAAAAAAAAAAAAAAAAAGAAAGAAAGAAAATCATGATTCTTATGTTTACTTGTAAGGCTACTTCAATTTAATTTGATTTAGCAGTTATTTATTATGTATATCAGTGCTGTGCTGGGCACATGAGGATACAAAAGAAATACAAAATGGATTGTAAACTAGTTGGATAAATTTAACAGATGAACTTGAAAGAAATAAGATGAGAGTATTAAATTTACAAAACAATTATAAACGCTCTCAGATTGCTCCTCTAAGCCTTCTCTAGGTAGCACATGGCATCAACCATCCATCTATTTTTTTCAAGCCAGAAACCTAGGATTTTTAATTATTTTCTTCTCTTTATATTTCTAATCCAATCCATTGGAACATTTTATTCTGCTTCTAAAATGTATTCTGAATCTTTAAGTGTCTTTCAGCTCCACGGTTGTAATGATAGTCTAAGCCCTGACGTCTCTTGCCTCAGTTATCTCAATGCCTAACTGGTCTACATCTTGCCACTCTTGTCTCTGTAGTATGTCTTCCACACACTATTCAGAGCCATTAGAAATACAAATTTAGAGTATGTTGAGCCTCTGCCTAAGACTTAGAAAAGCCTTTCCTTCCCAGGGCAACCCAAATAAAACCAAAAGCCTTACTGCTACTTACAGGGCTCTTTACCATAACCTCTACCCCTCCGACCTCATTCTTCTTGTTCCTTAAACTAGCTTTCTTTCTCTCTGTCGAACATCCAAAGCCTGTTATTTTGTTACATCCTTAGCACTTGCTTTTCTTTTTGCTTGGAAATATTTTTCCCTGGATTTTTCTTGGCTAGCGTCTTCTTATTTACCTCTCAGACCAGTGTCAACTTCTGAGAGAGCCCTTCCTTACTGTATTAGAGACGTTTTCCCTCATCTCTCGTAATCTTACTTTATCTTTTTTATAGCACGTATAAATACTGAAGTTTCTTGTTTGTTACATTTTTTTTTTCTGTCACTATATATAAGTACTTTGAGGGTAAGGACCCTAGCTTGTTCATTGACATATCTACCATACCCACCAACAGTGCTTAGCATGTGATACATATTCAATAAATAATTAGTGAATGAATGTAGCTTGGGAGCAAATACTCCTAAAATGACAAAGAGGAGAGAGAATGATCCTATGATCCTTTTTCTTCTAACTTGGTGACTCTAATATCCATTCTTACTTTTTTTCCCCTTCCATTCGCCCCAAGACCCAAGATCTTTAAGCCAACCAAATGATCTTTTTTTCTCCCCACAGGAAGGTAAGCAAATGAGTAAGTGGACCTGACCTCAGCTGAATTCCTGAACTAGTAGATTCCTTCCTTGGAAGCTTTCTAGAACTACCAGAATTGGGAATTATATTCTTCTCTCTGTTCTTACTTTGATTCTTTTAATCACATTGAGAAATGTAAGTTTTTGGTACTCAATATAACATTAAGTAATGTTGAGCTCTTATCTGTGCTTTGTAAATGGTGAATTACTTTGCTATCCAAGATGAATAGGTTTCTTAAAGTTTCCATGGCTCATTTGATCATGAAGGCAGATAGAGAGAATTTATTCTAGAGACTTGCTAAGCTTGTGAGCATGAAAAGGGACATTATTAAAGACCAGCAATAATTTTCTTAAATTGAGTGTTAGTGGAAACATTCTTTTTTCTCACTTGAGGCAGTTTCTATGATGATAGTCACAACTTTAAAAAATTATTATAGCTACATTAAGAGGGGTACATGCTTAATTTTTAGGTAGAGACCTCTCACAAGAATTTATGAATATTACATGATGTATTATTTTACTATATATAAACAGGTCTAATCTATCTTCTGGAAAAGGGACCCAGAGAGTTTTGCAGTAACCTGTTGAAGAATAGTGGCACAGTTTGTTGACTTCATTTATTACCAGGAGTAACAAGACTTGTCAAGTGATGTTAAAGAATCCGTGACAGTGAGGGATTTTCCAAAGGGTCTTTTTTAAACTAAGATAAGGCTTAATGACATTGTCTAAAGAAAGTGTCTTTTTCTTGTTTAATTCTGAAGAGCTAGACTCTGAAGGGTGTTGTATTTTTGTTCTTAACAATTTCTCTTTTGTATTACAAATTGGGTGAAAAATATAAAACTACTTTAAGGAGCTCGTTCACAAACTTGATCTTTATTAGAAGCACTGGGGTGGCTTTTAATCACACAAATTCTGAGGCCCAACCCCAGATGCACTGAGTCAGAATCCTTTGACACTTAGGACTATCTCTCCCTCTCTGTCACTGTCTCCCTTCTTCCCATTTCTTCTCCTACCCTCCTCTCTGCTTCTCTTCCACAAAATCTTTTCAAGCAATTCTGATGGAAATTTGCTACCTGCTATTTGAGAATAGCAGGAAAGAAAGAGAATAAATTTTGTGGTCATTAAGATGGAGGCAGTTGATGTTAAAAGATATTCCCTGTGAGACTTGTTCGAAGGAGCTTTATTGAGAGATTTAAGACCAGTTAATATTAATATTTTAAAATAAACTATGAGGTCACAGTCTATGTTTTTTTCCATAACAGAATTTTAGATTTACCTTATTAGATTCTGTTTCTACATTTCTCAAATAACTAATAATTGTAATAAATTATTAGATGATTTGATAATGTGCTTTCAGGATATATCCACATTGTTGTATTTACTTTTAACTTGACACCATGGTTTCAAGACCTATGCATATTGTTTTGTATACTTACAGTACATTGCTTCTGAAGGCTGCATAGTGTGCCAGAATATCTATTCCTTATATAAGTTTTATAATAGCTTTATTGAGTTATAATCATATACCATAACATTTGCTATTTTAAAGTTTACAACCCAGTGGGTTTTAGTATATTTAGAGTTGTACAACTTTCACCATGATCTAATTTTAGAATATTTCATCCACTACATTTTACTTGTCAGTGATAGACGTCCAGATTGCTTCCTATTCTTTAATGTCACAAACAATGCTGTGATCAGCATCTTTGTATGTGACTGTTTTGTGAATTTCTCTGGATGTTCATGAATAAATGTTAAAATTATTGTTATTTTAGATCATATACTTTCTGACAAAGTGATAGACTGGCTTAGAATGTGAGAAAACATTATTATTCTAGTTGTTCATTTGGAGGTAGACTTATTGCTACTTTGGGAGAGAATTTTGCTCTCTGTTTTATTATTCTGTGCTTGTTCATAGTTTTATAATTTGATTATTTTAAAGATTTTAGGGTGAGAAGTTCAACTTTAAAACTAATAAAGATTCTGCTATAAATGGCTTGACCAACTACTATAAGGTCAATTAGACTAAGGGGAAGAAAGGATGTAATTTTTCTTTGGGCATGTGTTATATGTAGTCTGTATATACCTTTGCTACTGTTTGCCATGTAAAGATACTATAAAATGTTGAAAAAGACAAATGTATAGAAAAATCATTAAAAGTAAATAAGTAAATATAAATGAAGCAGATGTGAAGAAGCAGAATTTTACCTTGGAATATAAATAAGAGAGACAAAGGAAAGCAAGGAGATACTGTGGTTTAAATGTTCCCTCTAAAACTCATAAACTTGAAACCTTATTTGGATAGAAAGTGAATAAATTTGGTGTGCAAAATTTTGTGTTCAGAATCTTGTATTTGAAATCTAATTGCCATTGTAATGGGATTAAGAAGTAGGACCTTTAAGAGATGTTTAGGTCATGAAGGCCCCACCTTTGGGAATGGACTAATGTTGGTATGGTGGGAGTGGGTTCATTATCATGAAAGTGAGTTTGCTCCTTGTTGTTCTCTCTCCATCTTTCTTTGTCCTCTGCCATGTGATACCTTCTGCCATGTTATGACATAGCAAGAAGTCTCTTGCCAAATGCTGCCACCTTGATATTTGACGTTTTAGTCTCCAGAACTGTGAGCTGGTAGATGTCTGTTCAATATCAGAACTGTGAGCCCATAAATTTCTGTTCACTATTAATTACCTAGTCTCAGATATTCTGTTATGGCAGCACAAAATGGACTAAGACAGAGGGTGTAGTTCCTCATTACTGTGAGTGAGAATGAGAGTCCAGTTTTCTAGGTGGTCTCTTTTGACATCCTTGGAGGTAGGAGAAAGTAGAGGCATTGTTACCAGCCAGTGGGGATGAAAGTCCTTGGAGAAAGCAAGAGGTGTTGTTACCAGCTGGTAGGGATGAAAGTCCCAGCTACCTAGTTGGTCTTCTCTGATGTATCCTATTGTGGATTTTTTTTTGAGACAGGGTCTTGCCCTGTCATCCAGGCTGTAGTGCAGTGGTGCTATCTTGGTTCGCGGCAACCTCTGCCTCCTAGGTTCAAATGATTCGTGTATCTCAGCCTTCTGAGTAGCTGGGACTTCAAGTGAGTGTCACCATGCCCGGTTTTTTTTTTTTTTTTTTTTTTTGAGACAGAGCCTCACTATGTCACCAGGCAGAGCTCACTGCAACCTCTGCCTCCTGAGTTCAAACGATTCTCAGCTCACTGCAACCTCTGCCTCCTGGGTTCAAACGATTCTCCTGCCTTAGCCTGCTGAGTAGCTGGGACTACAGGTACATGCCACCACATCTTGCTAATTTTTGTATTTTTAGTAGAGATGGGGTTTCACAATGTTGGACAGGATGGTCTTGATCTCTTGACCTCGTGATCCGCCTACCTCAGCCTCCCAAAGTGTTGGAATTACAGGCGTGAGCCACCTTGCCCGCCCATTTTTTTTTTTTAAAGGATTGGGGTTTCACCATGTTGGCCAGGCTGGTCTTGAACTCCTGGCCTCAAGTGATCTGCCTGCCTCGGCCTCCCAAAGTGCTGGGATTACAGGTGCGAGCCACTGTGCCTGGCCCCATTGGGGAATTTGAGGTGCCTTGTTACAGCCTCATGAAGATAAAAGTCTAGGTTTCCTTCCTGGCCCTTGCAAGTGGATGGTGGAGCCACAGCTTTAATTTTTTTCCTGTGGTAGTTGGCTGGAATAAAACAGTTATTGTCAAAAAGTTTCTGTTTTGATAGGCTGCCCTTCTGGTCATTTAGTAAGACAGAGCAGGTTTTTGTCTGAGCCTGTTAGCATTTCTGGGTTGCCAGCTTCTTCAGCACCATAACTGGGATGTATGAGGCAAAAGAAAACCTCTGAAATCACCAACATGTCATTCTTGTATCCCAGGTCACTAAGGGTCTGCCTTTTTCCTTTCACACCTTTCAGAGTCTTTTCTTTTTTTATTTTAACTTTTCTTTTTTGAGATGGAGTCTTGGTCTGTCACTCAGGCTGGAGTGCAGTGGTGTAATCGTAGGTCACTGGACCCTGGATCTCCTGGGCTTAAATGATCCTCCTACCTTAGCCTCCCAAGTAGCTGGACTACAGGGATACATCACCATGCTGGGCTAATTTATTTTTATTTTTAGTAAAGATGAGGTCTCGTTGTGTTGCGCAGGCTGGCAGAATCTTTTAATATTTTCTTTATATATAATGCCTAGGGTTTTTAGTTGTACTTAGTGGCAAGAGTAGGAAAGTGTGTGTGTGTGTGTGTGTGTGTGTGTGTGTGTGTGTGTGTGTGTGTGTGTGTGTGTATATGTATATATATATCTAATTTTCTTGGACATGGGAACATTTCGTACAGAGGAACAGAAATTATGATGATAGCAAACTTCTCATTGGAAATAATACAAACCTGAAGACAGTCAAGCAACATCTTTACAGTACTGCAGAAAAAGACTGTCAACCTAAAAGTCTGTGCCCAGCAAAATGCCTTTAAAAAAACAAAGGCAAAATGAAGACTTTTTCAGGCATACAAAAGCTAAAAAATTTATCTCCCACAGACCTGTACCATAAGAAATGTTAAAGTTTGGTAGGTAGGAAGTTTTCAGGAAAATGATACCAGTTGAAAATCTAGGTCTATCCAAAGAAGTAAAGAGTACTAGAAATGGTAACTACATGGATAAATATAAAATATACTTTTCATATATATATATATATATATATATATATATATATATATAAATGTATAATTGACTGAAAAAATAATAGCAATGTCATTTGTAATGGGGTATAACATATGTAAAGGTAAAGTGTATTATAACAATATTATACAAAGACCAGGAAGAGAGACATGGATGTGTATGTAATATAAGGTTTTTGTACTATATGTGATATGGTATAATATCATTTAAAGGTAGATTGATCATTTTAAGATGTATATTGTAAATCTCAAATTAACCATGACATAACACAACAAATGGTATGCCAGTAAGCCAATACATAGAATAAAATAGAATCATGAAAAATATTTAATTATTTGAAACAATATAGGAAAAGAGTAAACAAGAAAGAACAAGTGGGACAAGAAGGAAACAAATCGCAAGATGGTAGACTTAAACCCAGTGATATTAATAATCACATTAAATGTCCCTGTTTTATGGATCCCAATTAAAAGCAGATTTGTCAGATTGGGTTAAAACAAGACCCGATGGTATATGCATCTTGTAAGAAGTCATTTTAAAAGTAAGGGAAAAATAAACTAAAAGAAATAGGTTAAAAGTAAAAGATTGGAGAAAAGATATGCCATGTTCTCTCTAATCAAAAGTAAGCTGGAATAATGGGTATGTTAACATTAGAATAGTAGATTTCAAGCAGGCCTGTAATCCCAACACTTTGGGAGGCTGAGACGGGCTGATCACCTGAGATCAGGAGTTCAAGACCAGCCTGGCCGACATGACAAAACCCCATCTCTAATAAAAACATATAAAAATTAGCTGGACATGGTGATGCATGCCTGTAGTCCCAGCTACTTGGGGGATTGAAGCAGGAGAATCACTTGAACCGAGGAGGTGGAGGGTGCAGTGAGCTGAGATGACACCACTGGACTCAAGCCTGGGTGACACAGTGACACTTCCATCACACACACACACACAAAAAATAGAATAATAGATCTTAGAGCAAAGCATATTACTGGAGAGGAAGAGGATCACATCCTAACAGTAAAGGAGTAAATGAGTTTAGAGAACATAATAGTCCTGAATGTTTATGTACCTAATAACAGAGCTTCAAAATACATGAAGCAAAAACTGATAGAACTCAATAAGAAATAGATATATTCACAACTTCACTTGGAGGTTCCAACATCTTTCTTTGAATAACTGATAGAAAATGTAAACAGAAGATCAATGAGAATACAGAAGCCTGGAATAACACTGTTAACTAAATTGACCTAGTTGACATTTATAGAATATTCTGCTGAACAACATCATTTTCAAGTGCCATCAAGTTAGGCAATATTCTGGGTAATAAAAAACATCTTGATAAATTTCAAAAGATTTAAGTCATACAGTTAACTTTCTAGATACAGTAGAATTAAATTAGAACAAATAGCTAAAAGATACCTGGGAAATCCCCATGTATTTGGAAACTAGCATGCTTCAAAAGGCATCAAGGAGAAACTAGACAGTATTTTGAAATGAATGAAAATACAACACAGTATATCAAAATTTGTGATACATGTTTACTGCCTATGAGAAGAGAGAATATACAAATTACTGATATCAGGAATGAGAGAGATGCAGGAATACAATAGTTCTAGTTCCTATACACCCACACCAACATTTGGATATGGTTTGGTAGTTTCTGTCTGTCAGGGTTAAATGCCACTTGGTCAAGGTGAATGATCAAATGGGAACATTCTTCGTTTTTCAATTACAGAAGACTTCTGTAGTGTTAGGAACATCTTAAATCTTTTCTTTCAGCTGTTTTGAAATATACAATATGTTGTTAACTATAGTCACTTACCCTACTGTGCACTAGACAGTATTTAGTGTTCTACTGAACCCTAGAATTTATTTCTTATATCTAACTGTATGTTTGTAGTCATTCACCAACCTTTCTTCATCTCCCCTTCCCCTGAACAGCTTGTGGTATTTATCCTTCTGCTGTTTACTTCCATGAGATCGACTTTTTTAGCTCTCACATATGAATGAGAATATGTGATATTTATCTTTTATGCCTGGCTTTTTTCACTTAATATGACCTCCAGTTCCATCTGTGTTGCTGCAGCTGACAGTATTTCTTTCTTTTCTTTCTTTCTCTTTCTTTCTTCTTTTTCTTTCTTTCTTTCTTTCTCTTTCTTTCTTTCTTTTCTTTCTTTCTTTCCTTTCTTTTTCTTTCTTTCTTTCTTTCTTTCTTTCTTTCTTTCTTTCTTTCTTTCCTTCCTTCCTTCCTTCCTTCCTTCCTTCCTTCTCTCCTTTCTTTCCTTCTGTCCTTTCTTTCCTTCTTTCCTTCTTTCTTTCTGGGTCTCACTCTGTCGCCCAGGCTGGAAGGTAATGGCAGGATCTCAACTCACTGCACGCTCCGCCTTGTGGGTTCAAGTGATTCTCCTGCCTCAGCCTCCCAAGTACCTAGGACTACAGGCACCCACCACCTCACCCAGCTAATTTTTGTATTTTTAGTAGAGGCAGGGTTTTGCCATCTTGCCCAGGCTGGTCTGAAACTCCCGACCTCAACAAAACCAGTGAATTTCTGAAGTCTCAGCATCTAGGACTTGGAGGAACCTAGTGTTTCCTGATTCTATAAATAACTACACTAATAGTCTCTAGTAGATGTTTGACAACAGTTTGGAAGGAGGAGTCCTGATTTGTAGTACTGGCCAATTTCCACGGTGTCAATACTTGCTCCATAATCCATGATGACTCACAAACATTGTTTTAAACATTTGACATACATTAACTCATTTACCCTCACAAGAATCCTGTGAAGTTCTATCATTCCCATATTATAGTTGGGAAAACTAAGGCGCAACGAGGCTAAGCACCTTGGCCAGAGTTATCCTGGTGAGTGGTGGACCTGAGCCGTGAACCAGGGCCTGCTACTTCCTGTCTGTCCTAACCGCTATGAGCTAATGCCTCGAGATGCTTTTTTTGAGACAGAGTCTTGCTCTGTCACCCAGGCTGGAGTGCAGTGGCGTCACAGCTCACTGCAGCCTCCATCTCCCAAGCTCAAGTGATCCTCCCACCTCAGCCTCCCAAGTAGCTCGGCTCACAAATGTGTACCATCACCCCCAGCTAATTTTTTTTTGTTTTTTTGTTTTGTGAGACAGAGTTTTGCTCTGTCACCCAGGCTGGAGTGGTTTCACCATGTTGGCCAGGCTTGTCTCGAACTCCTGGCCCCATGATCCACCCACCTTGACCTCCCAAAGTGCTGGGATTACAGGCATGAGCCACTGTACCCAGCCCCTTTGGATTTTTAATTGTTCAGACTGGTAGTCATATTCCCACTTCAGAGGAGAGAAGCATACATGTGACGAGAATTCTTGGGGGGAAAAGTAAGAAACTACTCTTAAAAGTTTGTTAAAGGGTAGAATTCTCTTTTGTAGAAAGAGTAGCCTAGGGGTGTCCAATCTTTTGGCCTCTCTGGGCCGCATTGGAAGAAGAAGAATTATTTTGAGCCACACATAAAATACACTAATGATAGCTGATGAGCTAAAAAAAAATTCATAATGTTTTAAGAAAGTTTACGAAGTTGTGTTGGGCCTCATTTAACGCTATCCTGGGCTGCATGCGTCCTGTGTGCCATGGGTTGGACGAGCTTACAGAGAGCATAGTGGGTGAGAGAGGAGGCTTCAGAGGCTTCTGGCTTGACTTCAAATACTGACTGCCACTCACTAGCTGTGTGACCTTGGGCAAGTGATTTAACCTCTCTGTGTCTCCATTTCCTCCTCTGTAAAATGGAAATAATAATAATAATACCTGCCTTATAAAGTGGTCAGGATTAAATGAGTTAATACATATAAAGAGCTTAGATCGGTGCCTGGCGCCTATCAACACTCCAGTGGGTACTGTTATAACACATGTCATAAAGACCTCATTCATTGAGTGTTTTCTTGGCACCATCAGTGTGCTGAGTGCTTCACCTGCACCACCTCCTGTTTCCTGCAAACCCTCCTGTGGTTTAGGTGCTACTCTTCTCATTTGGCAGAAGTGGAAATGGAGGCTCTAGAAGTCACGTGATTAGGCTGTGGAAAGTCACATGATTAGTCAACGCCATACTTCCAGCCTCTGGCTGTCAGAGGCTTCCTGGCATCAGTTCAAATCCATTGAATCCTATTGGCAATTTAAGAGGCCTGTTTTATTTTATAGGTGGGTGTTTGTGTGGGAAAAGGGCTACCAGGAAACTGACTCCGTGGTCAGCTCCGTTACGACCAAGGTCAAGGGCGTGGCTGTGACCAACACTTCTGAACTTGGATTCCGGATCTGGGATGTGGCCGATTATGTGATACCAGCTCAGGTGTGTCTCCCACTGTGTCTTCTGTCTAACACTGACACTTTGCTCTTTACTGACTTTGCATACTTGATTAATGATTGCCATGGCCTGAGTCCTGACATCACCGATGCCCAGACTGATTGTTTTAGTCCAAGAAAGCGGTACAGCCAGATCTCTTGTCGGCTTATGATCTAACACAGTGTATCCAGGCAGCTGTGGTCCCTCAGCTTGAAAGTGTGGCAGGCTGAAACACCGGAAGTTTTCCAGGTGGATATCTCGGTCTATCTCAAGCCCCGAAAGATGAGAAAACACATGTCTTAAATCCTAGTAAAAATTCAAGTGGAAATAGCACCTTTCCACATTTTGGGTTTGCATCATTGTCCTAAATCCACAGGTAAATCTTTTCAGACAGTGTAAAAACTTAAGGCTGGGCACAGTGGCTCACACCTGTAATCCCAACACTTTGGGAGGCCGAGGCAGGTGGATCCCTTGAGCCCAGGAGTTCAAGACCAGCCTGGACAATATGGTGAAACCTCATCTCTACCGAAAAAAAAAAAAAAAAGAGGGCCAGGCACAGTGGCTCACGCCTGTAATGCCAGGACTTTGGGAGGCCAAGGCTGGTGAATCACGAGGTCAGGAGATTGAAACCATTCTGGCTAACACAGTGAAACCCCTTCTCTACTGAAAATACAGCAAATTAGCTGGGTTTGGTGGCGTGCACCTGTAATCCCAGCTACTTGGGAGGCTGAGGCAGGAGAATCACTTGAACCCTGTAGTGGGAGGTTGCAGTGAGCTGAGATCACGCCACTGCACTCCAGCCTGGGCAACAGAGCGAGGCTCCGTCTCAGACAAAAAAAGGAAAGAAAAAAAAAAAAAGAACTTTAACAGCAATTAGAGACCAAAACCCAAACAAGGAGAAACAGAGCACCAGACCCCATCGGGAACAAAGGGAAGGGAAGACACTGTTTACTGCCACATGCTAGTCTCCAGGCTGTTAATCTGCAAAGCTCCAAGTTAAACATTGACTCTTTAGCCCTGGTAACAGCTCCGCACCACACAGCCAAACCCTGACATACCCCTCCAGATGGCCTGTGTGCTACAGGACCTAGGGTGACCAGTGTAGATAAGCTGCCAACTCTTGGCTCAGAGCTCTTGCCAGGGAAAACAAGGACTTCAGAAACTGTTTCTTCAGATGTGTTCTTCTTCCCTCTGCCTTCTCATGAGAAGGGTCTTGTGGGGGGCGCAGAGAGGAGACGGAGCTAATGAGCCATAAAGGTCAAGTGGAACAGGGGATCTGTAGTTGGCTGGAGGGGGCAGTCCTGTTAGCATGCACGGTCTCAGATCTCAGCAGAGACATGGCTGCCTCCTGTGCCCCCGTAGTCTCGTCCCAGCAAACTCTGGGAATGTCGTGCTTGGTGTGTTTACTGGGGGGATGAGGACGGACACAAGCCCTGCTTTCGTCCCTTGGTGGGAAGGAGCACCCTGCAACTCGGCCTTCCATGGTGGATCTGGGCAGGGGCCGTGTAAGTTCCCCAGGGCTTTTTTCATGAGCTTTCCTGATGTCTGTGTTCTTCCGTAGAGAGAGCACAGTCATCTGTTTGCAGCCACTTGGCTCATCTCCAGACTGAAATTCCCCTTAATTTGAAGTAGATAAGAGATAGAAAACAGGCCTGGTGTGGTGGTTCATGCCTATAATCTCAACACTTTTGGAGGCCGAGGCAGAAGGATCACTTGAGCTCTGGAGTTTGTTCATTTTTGTTTGTTTTTTTGAGTCCGAGTTTCACTCTTGTTGCCCAGGCTGGAGTGCAATGGCGCGATCTCAACTCACCACCACCTCGGCCTCCTGGGTTCAAACAATTCTCCTGCCTCGGCCTCCCAAGTAGCTGGGATTACAGGCATGTGCCACCATGCCCAGCTAATTTTTGTATTTTTAGTAGAGACAGGGTTTCTCCATGTTGGCCAGGCTGGTCTCAAACTCCCAACCTCAGCCTGGGTGACAGAGTAAGACTTTGTCTCAAAACAATAAGTTAAAAAAAAAAGCCTGCCTCGGCCTCCCAAAGTGCTGGGATTACAGGCATGAGCCACCGCACCCAGCCAGAGCCCAGGAATTTAAAGCTGAAGTGAACTGTGATCAGGACATTGCACTCCAGCCAGGGCAACAGAGCGAGACCCCAACTCTAAAGAAGAGAGAGAGAAGGAGAGATAGGAAATAAAAAGTAGACCATACTGAACTGTTCCAAGTATAACTCAGGAGAGTCTTACGAGCGACCTTCTCTAACACCGAACGAGAAGGGTTTTTGTACATTGAACACCTGGGAACACAACAGTGTGGCTATGGTGACAGCTCATGCCACATCCCCAAGCTTCCTCCTGTGGCCTTCTTGTCTCCCAACATAGTTTGCCCTAGGCCTTTGGAGGATGCCAGCTATTCCTAGGGCTTCACTAGGGGTGGGGATGTCTACAGACTGGTTGGTTTCTGAGCTGCCCTGATCCCCAAGATGGCTCCCACTACTGACTGTTCTTCCCAGGAGTGTGAAATGCTAAAAGCTCTGGGCATCCCCTTTTAAAATGCCTGGGCCCAGCCAGGCAGAGTGGCTCATGCCTGTAGTCCCAGCACTTTCGGAGGCCAAGCAGGAGGATCGCTTGAGCCCAAGAGTTCAAGATCAGCCTGGGCAATATAGTGAACCCCCATCTTGATTGGATGGGTGGATGGATAGATAGATGGACAGATGGATGGATAGATAGATAGATAAGATAGATGGGTGGATGGGTAGATGGATGAATGGATGGATAGATAGATAGGATAAATAGGATAGATTAGATAGGTGATAGATGATAGATAAATAGGAAATTGATAAGATGATAGATATAGGATTGATTAGATAGGATACATTAGAGATAGATAGATTATATTAGATAGATGGATACCAGCGCCCAATGAGAGGAGGATCCCACTAGAATCTTTTGGGGTCTTTGCCTTTTATTCCTTATATGAGGAGGTCATTATCAGCAGTTCTTCAGTCTCATCCCTAGCAAACTGCTTTGCAGAAATTCTAAATCAATGATTTGGCACCTTCATACATATGAGGAGGAAACAGAAGCTTCTCAAAGAGAAATGTCGCTTGCTGACCCTGACCGAGTCTTCTCTAGAACGTTTTATTTATAATTTCAGTTAGGAAAGAAAAGCAGCCAGATCTGAGCCCCATGAGATGAGGCCTCGGGTGTCCATTCCTGAGATACTCTGGTTGGCAGGGAATGTTGATAGCACTTGTGGGCTCTTTCCCTCCATAAGTCAAGCTAACTGAGAAACCATTGTTTCAGCTTGCACAACCCCCTTTTTTAAAAACTGCAATAAAATTCACTTACAGAAATTAACCATTTCAAGCCGGGCACAGTGGCTCATGCCTGTAATCCGAGCACTTTGGGAGGCTGAGGGAGGTGGATCACCCGAGACCAAGAGTTTGAGACCAGCCTGACCAACATGGTAAAATCCCGTCTCGGCTAAAAATACAAAAATTAGCCAGGTATGGTGGTGCACACCTGTAATCTCAGCTACTTGGGAGGCTGAGACAGGAGAATCACTTGAACCCGGGAGGTGGAGGTTGTGGTGAGCCAAGATTGTGCCACTGTACTGTAGCCTGTAGCCTGGGCAACAGAGCAAGGCTTCTCTCAAATAAATAAATAGAAAGAAATCAACCATTTTCAAATGAAAAATTCAGCGGCATTTGGTGTATTCACAGTGTTGTACAGCCTCACCTCTGTCTACTGCAAAACATTTCCGTCACCCCAAAGAGAAGCCTCGTATATTACACAGCGCTCCCCACTCCCCCGCGTTCCGCACGTCCCTCACTCCCTGGCAACCACTAAGTGCTTTCTGTCTCTGTGGACTTGACTGTTCTGGAAATTGCACATCGCTGTAATCGTATCCTGCGTGGCCTTCGTGTCTGGCTTCTTTCACTCAGCATGATGTTTTTGGAGTTCATCCATGTTGTGGCCTGGGTCAGTGCTTTATTCCTTTATTTTACTTTATCTTATTCTTTTGAGACAAAGTCATACTCTGTCACCCAGGCTGGAGTGTACTGGCGTGATCTCGGCTCACCGCAACCTCTGCCTCCTGGGTTCAAGTGATTCTCCTGCCTCAGCCTCCCGAGTAGCCAGGATTACAGGCACCTGCCACCACACCTAGCTTTTTAAAATTTTATTTGTTTATTTATTTTTTGATATTTTTAGTAGAGATGGGGTTTTACCACATTGGCCAGGCTGATCTGGAACTCTTGACCTCAGGTAATCCTCCCACCTTGGCCTCTCAAAGTGCTGGGATTACAGGTGTGAGCCCCCGTTCCCAGCCCCTTCATTCCTTTTTATTCATGGCTGAATCACATTCCATGTATGGCTCGACCAGGACAGACATTTGGGCTGTTTCCACCTTTTGGCTCTTGTGAAAAGTGCTGCTGTGAATATTTACATACAAGGATTTGTTTGAGTCGCCGTCTTCCATTAGGTTATAAACTTTCCTGGAAGAGAGTGGGAAGCTGTGCAATCAGTTTTCGAGTTGGCCTATTAAGTCAAAGTCTGTCTTTCTCGGCTCTCCTTGAGTCCTCTGAGCATGACTTGCCCACACTCTCTCCCCTCTGCAGGAGGAAAACTCCCTCTTCATTATGACCAACATGATCCTCACCGTGAACCAGACCCAGGGCCTGTGTCCCGAGGTAGGCAGCTCCCCCAGCAAAGCCCCAGGCCCTCACCCCTCTCTCCACGCCTGTCCACAGGTGTGTAGGGCTGGGCCACGTGTACCTTCTTCTCACTTCTTCTTTTTCCAGATTCCAGATGTGACCACTGTGTGTGAATCAAATGCCCGCTGTACTGCCGGCTCTGCTGGCACCCACAGCAACGGTGAGCTCACGGCCTCCGGGGAGGGCAGACCCCGGTCAGATCGCCTCCACTGTGAAGCCTCTTCCATAGGGAAATCCCAGGAATAAAGAAATCCCCCCAGTTCCTTCACATGACTCTGGGTGAGCCAGGTGTCAAGGTTGGGGCCCTAGAACCCTCTCTACATTCATGGCTGTCATCCCAGCTCTTGCCCTATTCTTTTTTTTTTTGAGCCAGAATCTTGCTCTTTTGCCCAGGCTGGAGTACAGTGGTGTGATCTCAGCTCATTGCACCTCCCAAGTTCAAGCAGTTCTCCTGCCTTACCCCCCAAGTAGCTGGGACTGCAGGCATGCGCCAACACGCCCAGCAATTTTTCTGTTTTTGGTAGAGATGTGGTTTCAATGTGTTGGCCAGGCTGGTCTCGAACTCCTGACCTTAGGTGATATGCCTGCCTCGGCCTCCCAAAGTGCGGGGATTACATGAGTCAGCCACCGCGCCCGGCCTCATGCCCCATTCTTTAGCTTGGTCTCACCCTCTCTGAGATGTGGCTGGCACACAGGTGACTGTCTTCCTCTGATTCTAACTCCTGGACACTGACACTGTCTAAATCCCAGATTTACAGAGCTCAGGATTGGCTGCGTGGGAGGCTGGGTGGGGCTGTCACTCTCTACTCCAAAAAGGTAGAAAATGGGAGACCCCTGTGGACCTGGGACCCCTTTGTCCTTGTAGGAGTCTCAACAGGCAGATGCGTGCCTTTCAACGGGTCCGTGAAGACCTGCGAGGTGGCAGCCTGGTGCCCGGTGGAAGATGACACACATGTGCCACAGTGAGTCCAGCCCTAGGGAAGGAAGAAAGTGCCTTTTTTTTTTAGAGACACAGTTGCACTCTGTAGCCCAGGCTGGAGTGCAGTGGTGCGATCTTGGCTCAACCTCCGCCTCCCAGGTTCAGGCAATTTTCGTGCCTCTCAAGTAGCTGAGATTACAGGTGCCCACCACCATGCCCAGCTAATTTTTTATATTTTTAGTAGAGACAGGGTTTTGCCACATTGGCCAGGCTGGTCTCAAATTCCTGACCTCAAGTGATCCACCTGCCTTGGCCTCCCAAAGTGCTGGGATTATAGGCGGGAGCCACCGCGCCCCACCGGAAGCACCTTAAACTCTGGGTGTCAGCCTTGAGCAGAGGTAATCAAGGGTTACACCTGTGTGTTGTGGCTTTCTGTGTGTTACTGGTGTCTGTGTGGAGTCAGGCTGCCCTAGGATGACTGCTCTCAACCACGAGGCAGCGACCATCAGTGGCAAGGTGGGCCACAAGTGTCTGTCACTCACGAGAAGGGTGCAGGTAATTTCCTCGTATGTTAGGACTCTGTCAGTTTCAGATAACTGACAGGAAACAGTTCTCAGTGCCTTAAGCACATGTGCTAAAACACACACACACACACACACACACACACACATACACACATTCGTGCTTAGCAGGGGCAGTGTATTGTTCAGCTAACCAGAAAGATCCAGCGTGCCAGGCTAGGGCGGGAGAGTCACTTGAACCTGGGAGGCAGAGGCTGCATGAGCTGAGATGGTGCTACTACACTCGGGCCTGGGTGACGGAGTGAGGGCTAAAGGACAACACCTTGGTCTCCCCTCCTGGCTCCACGCCCCTCCGTGCCAGCTTCACTCACAGGATCCACCACATAGCCCAGGGGGTGGCGCTGCACTTAGAGCCCCCAAGGCCGAGTCCCAGCTGTCCCTGGAGAGCCTAGACCTGTCCATCACCACATCATCAGCCAGATCTCTCAACCCATCTGTGTGGCTGGGGCATGGGTTTTGCTTATGAGCTTGGGCCTGGCTCTCATGCCCACCTCTGCAGCTGCAGCTAGAGTCAGACCCGCCCGAGTGACACAGGCAAGCATCAGGGAGGTATGGCTTCCAAAGGAAATTTGGGGTTCTGTTATCAGAAAAGCTGGGAGCAGATGCTGGGAAGAAAATAACAGATGTTTGCTACAGTATATTTTAAACTAAACTAGACAGGTTCGGCCAGGCACGGTGGCTCACGCTGTAATCCTAGCACTTTGGGAGGCTGAGGCAGGCAAACCACCTGAGGTCAGGAGTTCGAGACTAGCCTGGCCAACATGGCGAAAAACCCCGTCTCTACTAAAAATACAAAAAATTAGCCAGACATGGCGGTGGTCACCTGTAATCCCAGCTACTTGGGAGGCTGAGGCAAGAGAATCACTTGAACCCGGGAGGTGGAGGTTGCAGTGAGCCAAGATCACGCCACTGCACTCCAGCCTGGGCGACAGAGGGAGACTCTGTCTCAAAAAATAAAAATTAAATAAATAAAAATTTTACAAATCAACTAAACTAGACAAGTTCAAGGTTGCTCCAGACTAACATTCTCCCTGGTTGTAATTGGCTGTGCTTGGCGGGTGGAGTTCGGCGGCGCTCTGAGAAGTGCATGCAGCCCAGTGCCTTTCTCACCAAGAGTGCTGACGGAGGTCTCCATGAGCCCCGGGGAGCAGGAAGCCACTGAACCTCATCCTGGGTGTGTTGAGAAGGAAGGAAAGGCTGAGAACTGCAGATTTAGAGACTGCCGAGGCAAAGGAAGGAGGTAGAAAAAAGGAATCCTAGCATCTTAGAGCTGGAGAGGATCTCACAGAGCTGTGCTCTCCAGTGCAGGAGCCTCTGGCCCCACGTGGCTGTTGAGCAATTGAAATGTGGCTGGGTCTGAAAGGAGATGGGGCATCCATAGGAAGTGCACTCATAATCGATTCTGAATTTTTTTTTTTTTAAAAGGAGTCTTGCTCTGTCACCCAGGCTGGAGTGCAGTGGCACAATCTCAGCTCACTGCAACCTCCGCCTCCCGGGTTCAAGTGATTCTCCTGCCTCAGCCTCCCGAGTAGCTGGGACTACAGGCGCATACCACCGCGCCTGGCTAATTTTTGTATTTTTAGTAGAGACAGGGTTTCGCCATGTTGGCCAGGCTGGTCTCAAACTCCTGACCTCAGGTGATCCACCCACCTCAGTGAAAGAGCAAGAAAGAAAAGGTATCTTGTGAGACACAACTACAAGCCACACTCCAATTTAAAGTTTTCTAGTAGCCACATTACAAAGCAAAAGAAACAACATTTTATACAATAACCCAAAACATTACTTCAACACGTATCCAACATAAATTATCAATGAGATATTATACATTCTTTTTTTCATAATAAATATTCAGAATCAGGCTGGGCACAGTGGCTCACGCCTGTAATCCCAGCACTTAGGGAGGCAGAGATGGTTGGATCACTTGAGGCCAGGAGTTCAAAAACAGCCTGGCCAACATGATGAAACCCTCTCTCTACTAAAAATATAAAAATCAGCCTCATGGTATGCACCTGTGATTCCAACTACTCAAGAGGCTGAGGCATGAGAATCCCTTGAACCTGGGAGACGGAGGTTGCAGTGAGCCAAGATCGTGCCACTGCACTCCAGCCTGGATGACAGAATAAGACTCTGTCTGAAAAACAAAACAAAACAAAAACGTTTTGGAACTAGATAGAGGTGACGATTGCACAACATTGTGAATGTAGTAAATGCCACAGAATTGTCCAGTTTAAAATGGTTAATTTTATGTTATGTGAATTTCATCTCAACTTCTCTTAAAAGGTGAGTTGATCTTAAAGTATTGCATATGAGGCACACAGGTGTGCGGGTGTGTTATGTACAGGAAATGACAAAAATTTGTACCCCCCTACTGTGAGCCAGCCCTCTTGAGGGAGCAGGGACTTTGAAGATCTGAGAGAAGGCTGGGCGAGGTGGCTCATGCCTATAATCCCAGCACTTTGGGAGGCTGAGGGGGGTGGATCACCTGAGATCAGGAATTCAAGACCAGGCTGACCACCATGGTGAAACCCCGACTTTACTAAAAATACAAACATTAACCAGGCGTTAATTCTCCTGCTGAGGCAGGAGAATCGCTTAAACCTGGAAGGTGGAGGTTGCAGTGAGCCAAGATCACGCCATTGCACTCTAGCCTGGGCAACAGGAGCGAGACTCTGTCTCAAAAAAAAAGCCCTGAGACAAGCCCCTTGGTCTCAGCCTTTCTCTGACATGAGCGGTGACAGGCTCAGCTCTCCTCAGAGTGCGGCTCTGTCACTGGCCTTGCTCCTATCTCGGGTCTGGGAAGACTGTCGAAGTTGTCATTCCAAAGATCCCACCTGGATGAGGGGAGCATCCCCCACAGAAGGGTCAGCCCTATAGTGCCAGATTCTCCAGGAGAAATTCACCAAAGAAATGGAGGCCCCTTGGGGACAGACTGAACTTGTGTTGTCAGCCAGGAGCTGATGTGGCACTTCTGAGAAGGAGCTGGCACACCTGCTGGCAGGTGCTTTGTGCACTTTTCAGACAGGTCAGAATCCACCCTGTAGGCAAATTTACCGTGGCTTTGACTTGTAAAACCGGACCTGCCCAGCCTTGCTTCTTCCCCTGGAGAACGCCTGAGGCCCTGAGGCCTGGGAGGACTGATTTCCAGTGAGGCCATGCATCCCCTCCCTGGTTAGCTTGAGGAGAGGCTCTGCCCTTCTTTGAGAGGAAGAACCTGGAAGGCTTGGCTTACTCTCTTTTCTTGACGCAGTGTGTATGCAGAAGGGGGTAGAAAATGCTAGAGGTGGTGCATCTTTTTGACAAAATGACATTGTAAGATGTATGTATATGTTTTAAAAAATATTACATTGGGGCCGGACATGGTGGCTCACTCCTGTAGCCCAGCACAGGGAGGCGGAGGCGGGAGGATCACTTGGGGTCAGGAGTTCCAGACCAGCCTGAGCAATGTAGCAAGACCTCGTCTCTACAAAAAAAAAATTATTTTAATGAGCCAGGCATGGTGATGCATGCCTATAGTTCCAGCTACTTGAAAGACAGAGGTGGGAGAATCCCTTGAGCCTGGGAGGTCGAGGCTACAAGAAGCTGTGTTCATGTAACGGTACTCCAGCCTGGGCAACAGAGCAAGACCCTGTCTCAAAAATACATGTAGGCTGGGCGGGGTGGCTCACGCCTGTCATCCCAGCACTTTGGGAGGCCAAGGCGGGTGGATCACTTCAGGCCAGGAGTTGGAGACCAGCCTGACCAACATAGTGAAACCCCCTCTCTACTAAAAATATGAAAACAAGTTAACCAGACTTAGTGGCGCATGCCTGTAGTCCCAGCCGTGGGAGGCTAAGGCAGGAGAACTGCTTGAACCCAAGAGACAGAGGTTGCAGTGAGCTGGGATCACACCACTGCACTCGAGCCTGGGTGATAGAATGAGACTCTATCTCAAAAATACACACACACACACACTGCACATTTACACGTGTATATATTATATCTATATCTCATGGGTATGTGAGTATATGTATATATGTGTGTTTCATTAACAGTAATGTTATTGTTTTTCAGACCTGCTTTTTTAAAGGCCACAGAAAACTTCACTCTTTTGGTTAAGAACAACATCTGGTATCCCAAATTTAATTTCAGCAAGTAAGTGGCGGCCAGGTGTGTGAGTCACCGGGGTCTGGGGAAGCTTCCAGCTCCTCTCTCTCCTCCGAGGCATCCGTGGCTCTGATTTTCTGCTTCCTCTCGGCTTCAGGAGGAATATCCTTCCCAACATCACCACCACCTACCTCAAGTCATGCACTTACGACGCTAAAACAGATCCCTTCTGCCCCATATTCCGCCTTGGCAAAATAGTGGAGAACGCAGGACACAGCTTCCAGGACATGGCCGTGGAGGTGGGTGCGGGCCGTGGCTCTCCTGACCCAGCCCTGGTCGCGTCTCGTGCCAGGCGCTGAGGAAAGCCTTGCCGTGTCTCTGCTGCTCACCCCCAGGGAGGCATCATGGGCATCCAGGTGAACTGGGACTGCAACCTGGACAGAGCCGCCTCCCTGTGCTTGCCGCGGTACTCCTTCCGCCGCCTGGATACACGGGACGTCGACCACAACGTGTCTCCTGGCTACAATTTCAGGTGGGCGTGAGCTTGGGCCCCTCACTCATGTTCTGGGGGTGCCGACAGCTGGGTACGCGCCATTGAGGGCACCCACGGCTGCTGAAGACCAGAACTCAGGCAGCACCCCTGGGGCAGGCTGCTGGTCCCCCGTCCAAGGCAGCAGGGAGGCCATGCCGGGAAAATGCCCTCAGTAGTGCCCTGCTCCAGAGCCATCCCGGCCCCCAAGAGCCCTCCTTGCCCTTTCCTGCCACAAGAAATGTGGTGAGATGATTCTTAGAGCAGCCAGGAGAGGCTGGGGGCTCAAGCTTTCCAGCGCCAGCCTCAGCCATGACCTCTACTCACTGTCTTGAGGAGCAGATGGTCTCGTGATCCTCCAGTCCAAAGGCCTCTGGGGCCTGGCCCAGGATATGGCTTCTCAAAGGTTGAGCCTGCCCAGAAGTGCCAGAGTGCAAGGGACACAGGTTTGAGGCCCCGAAAGGCCTTTGCTGGATTCCCTGCTGCAAATGCTGGTGTCCCAGTGTCCTGGGGCTGCTGTAACCGAGTCCCACAAACAGTGGCTTGCAACCACAGGACTTGATTCTCTGGTAGTTCCAGAGGCCAAAACCTAAAATCAAGGCATCAGCAGGGCTGTGCTGGCTCTGAAGGCTCTAGGGAGAGTCCTTCCTTGTCCCTCACGGCTCCTGGGAGCCCAAGGCGTTCCTTGGCTTGTAGACGCAGCACCCCAGTCTCTGCCTCTGCAGCCATGGGGCCTTCTGCCCTGCGTGTGTCTCTGTGTCTTCTCTTCTTGTAAGGACATCAGTCACTGGATTTAGGGCCCACTCTATCTAGTGTGGCCTCACCTTAACAAATTACATCTTCAGATACCTATTTCCAAATAAGGTCACACTCCCAGGCTTCAGGTAGATGTGAATTTTGGGGGACACACTGTTCAACCCACGACAGCTGATGATCTCATGACAGGGTCTTATTGCCACTTCCTCAAGGCAGCAGAAGCAGTAGCCAGGTACATTTCCACGTACGCTTTGTTGCATTTTTCACACTCCTTAAAAAGAGGCTCTCCAGACCAGGCACAGTGACTCATGCCTGTAATCTTAGCACTTTGGGAGGCCAAGGCGGGCAGATCACTTGAGGTCAGGAGCTCAAGACCAGCCTGGCCAACATGGCGAAACCCCATCTCTATAAAAAAAAAAAATACAAAACTTAACGTTGGGCACGGTGGCTCACGCCTGTAATCCCAGCACTTTGGGAGGCCAAGGCAGATGGATCACCTGAGGTCGGGAGTTCCAGACCAGCCTGGCCAACATGGAGAAACCCTATCTCTACTAAAAATAAAAAAAAATTAGCCAGACATGGTGGCACATGCCTGTAATCCCAGCTACTTGGGAGGTGGAGGCAGGAGAATTGCTTGAGTCCTGGAGGTGGAGTTTGCAGTGAGCCAAGATCACACCATTGCTGCACTCTAGCCTGGGTAACAGAGCAAGTCTCCGTCTCAGGAAAAAAAAAAAAAAAAACAACAGGCCCCCCACAGGGACCGTCCCAGGCATTCCGTCATGCTTTTGGGCTGCATTTGTCTCCCTCTAGTGGTGACGTATGGAATCCAATCTGTACGGGATCCCAAGACCTCTGAAATTGTGGGATCTGCTGTCCGTTTGCACCATCCGGCTCACTGAGTCAGGCAGATATTTGAATTTTTTTTCTAGCAGTTAGATTTGTGTTGTTCCATCTCTACTGTCACGCACTTCTTGTGCAATCCTCAAACTTGGGTCAGAGCCCTAGAACAGAGAGACCTCAGGACACCTATTCCCTGACTTCGGCCAGCATCAGGCATTGCCTCAGCCTCCCCGACCCATGACATGGAAGTTGTGGCCCAGATAGAGCATGGACCCAGTGTGCGGGCCTAGGCTCCTGGTGGATACCCACAGAACATGGGGCAGCAGGTAGTATGTCTTGATGGTCCTCCGCCACGTGCACTCGCACTCTGTCTCTCTCTATATATGTGTGTGTGTGTATGTATATGTGTGTATATATATATATGCATACATATGTGTGTGTGTGTGTATATATATATATATATATATATATTTTTTTTTTTTTTTTTTTAATTGTTGTTGTTGTTGTTTTTTAAGGTCGTGTCTTGCTCTGTCGCCCAGGCTGGAGTGCAGTGGCTCAAGTGCCACCACGCCCAGCTAATTTTTTTGCATTTTTAGTAGAGGCAGGGTTTCACCATGTTGGCCAGGATGGTCTTGAACACCTGACCTAGTGATTCACCCACTCGGCCTCCCAAAGTGCTGGGATTACAGGCATGAGCCACTGTAATATTGGGGTTCAGGGGTTCAAGATCCCTCAGCTCCCCTCAGAGGACATTCCTCCAGGTTCTTGGTCTCCTGCCCTCTCAAGAATGAGAGGGGACCACGGCACAGTGCGCAGTAAATGCCGGACTCAAAAGTGTTTGTAGAAAGTGATTTATTTAGAGCAGAGAGAGAGAAAAAGGAGAAAGAGAGAGAAACAGCTCTCACACTGAGTGAGAGAAAGAAAAGCCGCTCTCTCGCTGAGTGAGAAGGGTTCCCCGAGAGGGAGAACCAGAGGAAAGCTCCTCTCACACTGAGTGAGAGAATCCAGAAAGATGGAATCCAGGAGAGGAAAGCAGCTTCCACACTGAGTGGAAGGGAACAGAGAGAGAGAGATGGGGTTTAGGAGGGGTAGACAGGCTTCCACGAAAGAGTGTCGAAGGGAACTCCAGAGGGAAAATCCAGGATAGAGAAAAACAGCTTCCATGAGAGTGTTCGTGGAAGGGCATCCAAACGTGGAGTCCGAAAGGATGTGGAAGAAGGGGACTTTTAACCTGGGAGGAACCCCCACCTTCTCTAAGACCCCTGGCCAATGAAAGGAGTTCCTTAGAACTTCCGCTGGAGTGATTGACTCTTAGTTTCTTCCCACGCCCCCGAAATTTAAACATAAACCGTTAAATCTCCCAGACGGAGAGAGATGGGAGTGGGGCATGGCGCTGAGAAGTTCTTGCCCTTAAAACTATGCCCCTTTGTGGACCCAGAAAGAGAACACTTTCCCTCACCCCCATGCCCGGCTTTTTTTTTTTTTTTTTTTTTTTTTTAGGCAGTGTCTTGCTCGGGCGCCCAGGCTGGAGTGCAGTGGTGCAATCTCAGCTCACTGCAACCTCCACATCCAGGGTTCAAGTAATTCTGCCTGCCTCAACCACCTGAGTAGCTGGGATTACAGGCACACACCACCATGCCCTGCTAATATTTTTATTTTTAATAGAGATGGGGTTTCACTATGTTGGCCAGGGTGATCTCAAACTCCTGACCTCAAGTGATCCACCCACCTCGGCCTCCCAAAGTGCTGGAATTACAGGCATGAGCCATCGCGCCCAGCCATGTGTTTTTAAATGGTCTTATTGAGATGCAATTCACAAGCCATACCGTTCACGCATTTGAAGTGTAGAATTCATAGTTTTCACCATATTCACAGATAAGTGCAACGTTTACCACAGTCCATTTTAGACCATTTCGGTCATCTCAAGAAGAGCCCCTGCACCCTTTGTCATCCCCTGGCCCCCCAACAGCAGTCTACTTTCTGTCCCTGCGGATGTGCCTCTTCTGGGCATTTCATATAAACAGCATCATGCCCTGTGTGTCGTTCTGTGCCTGGCTCCTTCCCCTCAGCCGGATGCTTTCCAGGTTTGTCCGTGTTGTAGCCTGTGTCAGTGTCACATCTCTTTATGGGCAAATAATATTCTGCTGTGTTGCCAGATGACGTTTTGTTCATCTCTATCTGTCTGACGGATCGGTGGTTCTTTTTGTTGTTCTTGAAGACTGCGTGCACAGAACCAGAGTTTCTTGATTCTGCGCTGGTGCTGTGTTTGGGGGCTGGCCCAGTCCCTTCCTGCAGTGCTGCCGCCACTTCTTGCTGCTAGATGTTAGACACCAGGGTCCCTTGAGGGAGGCCGATGGGACGTTGGGAGCAATCGGTTCGTGTGCAGTAGGGGACGGTGGTGCGGGAGGAGGAGGCCCCCCGTGCCCCTGCGCCCTGTGGGCCCCGATCCTCCTGCGCAGCCCGCCTGAGCCAGGACAGAGGCCCCGAGCCGCTGCAGCATCTGTTCAGCCGGCAGAGTGCACCGTCTGCCCGCGCCGGCTCCGCTCTAACGTCCTCTCCCGGGGCCCGAGGTCCCGCCCTGGCTGTCCCCGTCCCCGCCAATCCATCCTCCTTCCTCTCAGATTTGCCAAGTACTACAAAGACCTGGCTGGCAGTGAGCAGCGCACACTCATCAAGGCCTACGGCATCCGCTTTGACATCATCGTGTTTGGGAAGGTAGCTCGCCACTGGCTCCCCTCCGTCACTCCCCTAGGGGGCAAGGGGCCTCTCCCTGCCCCCACGGAAACACATTTGTTCTTTGTCTCTGTCTTTGCAGGCAGGGAAATTTGACGTCATCCCCACCATGATCAACATTGGCTCTGGCCTGGCACTGCTGGGCATGGTGAGTGGTTTAGCCCCTGCCTTCACCCTCACGGTGAGCTAAGACTCCGGGCTGCGGTCCTGGTCCTGGCCCTGGGACCCAGACCTCTAGACTTCTTTCCCTCGGCCTCCAGCCCTCCTCTACTAGACTTCCCTTGGCCAAGACCACACCACTCAGGTCCCAGCCTTCTCCTGAGAGACAGGGGTGCCTTTCCATTCCAGTAAAGATTCCAGGCTCCGTGGGAAGGGGCGCGCGCAGAATGAAAGGGGCTGCAAGCCTCCCGCTCACTCTCGCCCTGTGCTCAATTCAGGCGACCGTGCTGTGTGACATCATAGTCCTCTACTGCATGAAGAAAAGATTATACTATCGGGAGAAGAAATATAAGTATGTGGAAGATTACGAGCAGGTAGGCCCCTCCTGGCCCCCAGCAGGTGGAGGTCTCTAGTCTCCGGGGTGCGGAAGCTATGGGCATGGGACCGTCTGGGGAGGCCCTTCTGCAGAGGCTGGCGCGGGTTTGGCGCAGTGTCACCCTGTTAGCCCGAGCAGTCCTGCCACTCTCAGCAGCTGCTCCATCCCTAGTCCCCTGTACTGGATTGACCCAACCCAGCCTCGTTTCAACCAGTGACATCTCAAGTTGGTTCTGATAATGGATGCCCTGAGAAAGCCTGGTACACACACTACTTAAATTCACTTTGCATAACAGGAAGGGCGGGTTCCAGGCCTTGGACCAACTTGAGAACCCCTGGGGATGAAGTCCCAGGAGGGCCCCTTACTCCCGCCTGCCGCAAGGGGTCCCGGGGAGCGGGGTGTGCCGGGTGTACCTTGATCCACTCGTGTCCTTCTTGGCAGGGCCTTGCTAGTGAGTTGGACCAGTGATGCCTACCCCATCAAACAACAGAGAGGAGGAGGGAGAAATGGCTGCCACATCACCCCAGAGAAAGTTCTGGAATTGATTGAGTCAGCGCTCCACGAGTACTCAGGATTGCCCACAGCTCCTATGTGTTGCGTGCAGGATGTTTGCTCGTGGCCCAGTAGCTCCCAGGTCTGTTCTCGGCTGGGTCAACTGTGTGGTTCCTGCAGCCTGGGGCTATGGGTGAGCGCTGGCCCGAGGCAGTGGCCCTGCTGTGGCTTTCTGGGCAGGAGCTGGCTTTGCTCAGAAGCCTCCTGTCTCCAGCTCCCTGCAGAACAGGCCCAGTCCTCCGAGGCACCGCAGCTCTGTTCACGTACTTTCTGCGGCAGGGGAGGCCACCTGGTTGCCGTCAGTAGACCTGCAGCAGGCCTGGGCTGCAAGCTGCCCTGGCATTCCCTGCAGTCAGGAGGCGGAGCGGGCATTACCCCTCAGAAAAGCGCTGTGCGGAGGGGTGGAGGACCACACATTAAAACGCGGTTTTCTTAATTCCTGTTGTCTTGTAGCATGTGCTAGAACTTTCCTTCCTACGCTTTTACGACGACCAGTAAATCCACTTGTCCAGCCCACTGTGCTCAGAAAAGGTCCATGGAACGGTCTGTTTCTGGAGCTTATGCACATTTTCCCTAGTTCTTTCTTTATTTTTGAGGCAGAGTCTCTCTCTGTCACCCAGGCTGGAATGCAGTGGCGTGATCTCTGTACACTGTAACCTCCGACTCCCGGGTTTAAGCAATTCTCCTGCCTCAGCCTCTCAAGTAGCTGGGACTACAGGTGCACCACCACACCCAGCTAATTTTTGTATTTTTAGTAGAGACAAGGTTTTATGTTGGCCAGGCTGGAACTCCTGACCTCAAATGATCTGCCCGCCTCAGCTTCCCAAAGTGCTGGGAGTACAGGCGTGAGCCACCATGCCCAGCCTATTTACTTTTTTATTCCCAGCCTGGAGTGCAGAGGTGCGATCATGGCTCACTGAAGCCTCCACTTCCTGGGCTCAAGCAGTCCTCCCACCTCAGCCTCCCGTAGTGCTGGGATTACAGGCATGAGCCACTGCCCAGCCGCCTACTTTTTAAAGCCTAGTAATTTCTGTCGTTAGCTTGTCTTCCTATACAGTTCACATGATGCTTTTTCTCTAGTGACATCTTACCTGTGCTTCAATTTTGACATAAAATCACAATTCTGTGCCACAGGTAACGCAATTTTTGGCAGCATGGAAGCGGCTTCCTCTCCCCTCCCTGTTTGTTTCCCAAGCTTCCGATTAAAAGCAGCAGCACGCACACCTAGCTCTGTACGGGTTTGAAACGTTTGTGAAGCTGTTTCCAGCTGCAACTTCACACCAACTGAATTGGTGCTTTTTTGGTTTATTACTGTTGTTTGTTTGTTTGAGACAGAGTCTTGCTCTGTCGCTCAGGCTGGAGCGCACTGGAGCAATCTCAGCTCACTGCAACCTCCACCTCCGAGGTTCAAGCAATTCTCCTGCCTCAGCCTCTCAAGTAGCTGGGACTACAGGCACATGCCACCACATCCAGCTAATTTTGTATTTTTAGTAGAGACAGGGTTTCACCATGTTGGCCAGGCTGGTCTCTAACCCCTGACCTTGTGATCCTCCCACCTCAGTCTCCTAAAGTACTGGGCTTACAGGCATGAGCCACTGTGCCCGGCCACACATCAGCTGAATTCTGCATTGGGTATTTAGAATCCCCCTAGAGGAAGCGGTTTGCCCTTCGCCTCTGCCATGAATTCACGTGCAAGTACTGAGGGGAACTATTATTTTAGAAATACTCTGCTTCTGCTGGATAAATTACCAAGCTGGGCTTTTCTTGCTTTTAGACAAAAAAAAAAAATGTTTACCAACTCCCTTTATTGAAGCTCTGGTTCATGCTGCTTTTTAAAAAAAATGCTTGTTGCCTGCAATCCCAGCACTCTGGGAAGCCAAGGTGAATCACTTAAGCATAGGCATTCAAGACCAGCCCGGTCAACATGGTGAGACCCTATCTCTACAAAAAAATAGACTAGCCGGGTGTGGTGATGTACCTCTGTAGTTCCAGCTACTTGGGTGGCTGAGGCTGGAGGATCAATTGCGCCCAGGAGGTTGAGGCTGCAGTGAGCTACGATGGTGCTACTGCACTCCAGCCTGGATGAGACCCGTCTGAAAAACTAAAAATAAAAAGTGCTTGCTTGGGCTCAAGGGCCAAATGGAGCTGGAATGTTTAGAAGTGGTGATAGGGTCTGAACATGTCTGCTGAAATTCCCATGTTGGGAACTTAATCCCAATGCAACGGTATTGGGAGGTGAAGCCTTGGGGCGGTGACTGAGTCAGGACTGCGCTGCCCTCGTGAATGGGGCCAGTGCCTTATAGGAGGGCTAGAGAGGGAGTTCATCCACTCTTTAACCTGCCACCCTCTGCCATGCAAGGACAAACGCTCCTCCCTCCAAAGGATGCGGCATCAAGGCACCCTCTTGGAAGCAGAGAGCAGCCCTCACCAGACACCAGACCAGCCGGCACCTTCATCTTGAACTTCCTGGCCTCCCGAAGTGTGAGAAATCAATTTTTGTTCTTTATAAATTACCCAGTCTTAGGTCCTCTGTTACAGCAGCACAAAACAGACGTAAGGCAATGGGCGTGCCTGTGATCTTGCTGGTTGAGGAGTGATCATCACTGGCTATCTTCTGAAGTGGGGGAGATGTTGTTTAACCTCCTCTTTTATAAAATAGAACTGTGAAAGCAAGCCAGTGTTGGGGTGAGGGATGGGTGTGGGGGTCACTGCTCATTCTACTCACCGGAGTTACCTCGCGTTCAGCTACACCACCCCCGCTCGTTGGGGCCCCCTGGTGGCCGCCTCCTGAGTAGCCGACCTTCAGCCTCATATCCCGGGACGGGCCTCCAGGAGTCCAGAAACACCTGAAGCGCTGCTGCACGGTGATGTACCTGTGTGCACTTCCTGTCGCTTTCATCAGATTCACGAGAGCTTTAACAGGAACCCCCTGCTCCTGACCCTTAAAGGCCAGGATTTCAATGTCATATTTCTGCAGCAATGGACAGGAATCTCTCAGACTTCATCTGCTGCCCCTTGATAACGGAAAAATGAGATTCAAAGCCAGGAAAGCAATGCAGAGAGCCCTCGAACCTCAGACCTGGAGAAGCAACCATTCTAAAACAGCTTCCAGATGCGGTGAACAGCAGCAGGGGGCTGGGCATGGGGATGCATGCCTGCAATCAGGAGGATTACTTGGGCCGAGAGTGGGACCAGCCTGGGCAACATATAGTTAGACCTCATCCTTACAGATAATTGAAAAATTCGCCAGGGGTGGTGGTACACACCTGTAGGCCCAGCTACTTGGGAGGCAGAGGTGGGAGGATTACTTGAGCCCAGAAGTTTGGCCAATGTAGTGAGGCCAAAAAATTTAAAAATTGGCTGGGTGCAGTGGCTCACCCCTATAATCCCAGCACTTTGGGTGACAAAGGCAGGTGGATCACAAGGTCGGGAGATCAAGACCATCCCAGCTAACATGGGGAAACCCCGACTCTACTAAAAATACAAAAAAGTAGCCGGGTGCAGTGACACGTGCCTGTAATCCCAGCTACTCAGGAGGCTGAAGCAGAGAATTGCTTGAACCCAGAGGCAGAAGCGGTGAGCCGAGATCACACCACTGCTCTCCGGCCTGGGTGACAGAGCAAGACTCTGTCTAAAAAAAAAATTAAAAAACTATCTGGGTGTGGCAGCAGGCTTCTGTGGTCCCAGCTACTTTGGAGGCTCAGATGGATGGATCACTTAAGCCTGAGAGGTGGAGGCTGGAGTGAGCCAAGGCTGCCACTGCACTCCAGCCAGGGTGACAGAACGAGACCCTGTCTCAAAAAGAAAAAAAAAACCTGAAGGGTTTTGCTGGCAAATACTAACCCTTGGACAACTGACTTAACTTTTTGGAGTCTCGCCTCACAGATGATGATCCATAATCGTGGCTGATGCCTACCTCATGGGGTAAAGCATCATGTGGTGTGGCAGGCCGTAGCTCAGTGTGACTGAGACTGCTCAGGGGCTACGCGCGTGTCTGGCCTCCACCAGAATCTTGCAATTACCTGCCTGCGAGAGCAGTGCTGCTCAAACTTCAGCACGCAGATGACTCACCTGGGGAGCAGGTTTAAGCCAAGCCTGGGCATCTGCATTTCTTTAATCTTTGGGACAGGGTCTTGCCCTGTTGCCCAGGCTGGTGTGCAGTGGCATGATCATGGCTTACTGCAGCCTTGACCTCCAGGGCTCACACAATCCTCCCAACTCAGCCTCCCGAGTAGCTGGGACCACAGGCATGAACCACCACACTCGATTAACTTTTTTTTTAGGTAGAGTCTTGCTCTGTAGCCCAGGCTAGAGTGCAGTGGCGCGATCTCAGTTCACTGCAACCTCCGCCTCCCAGGTCTAGTTCAAGCAATTCTCCTACCTCAGCCTTCCAAGTAGCCACCATGCCCAGCTAATTTTTGTATTTTTTAGTAGAGACGGGGTTTCACCATGTTGGTCAGTCTGGTGTTGAACTCCTGACCTTATGATCCACCCCCCTCGGCCTCCCAAAGTGCTGGGATTACAGGAGTGAGCCACCACACCCCACCCATTCGATTATTTTTTAATTTTTTTTTTTTTTTTTTTTTTTTTTTTTTTGCAGAGATGAGGGCTTGTCATGTTGTCCAGGTTGGTCTCGAACTCCTGGGCTCAAGCAATCCTTCCACCTTGGCCTCCCAAAGTGCTGGGATTGCAGGCATGAGCCACAGTCATGGCTGCCTCCTGCACTTCTTTTTTATATTTATTTTTTTGAGATGGAGTTGTGCTCTTGTTGACCAGGCTGGAGTGCAATGGCGTGCAATTCTCCTGCCTCAGCCTCCCAGGTAGCTGGGATTACAGGCATGCACCACCACGCCTGGCTAATTTTTTGTATTTTTAGTAGATATGGGTTTTCTCCATGTTGGTCAGGCTGGTCTCAAACTCCCGACCTCAGGTGATCGACCTGCCTTGGCCTCCCAAAGTGTGGGGATTACAGGCGTGAGCCACCACGCCCAGCTGGCACCTGCATTTCTAGCCCACACACTGAGTATCGAGGTCCTAGGACATGCTGTCAATTCGAGATTTGCTGAATACAGTAGCTTTGACTTGGGCATCTGACCTTGCTGTGAGCCTGAGGAAGGAATACACACATCAGGGCAGGCGACCTGAATACACAACCACCAACACAAACACAACAACCAGCACAAACATCCCAAACAGGCCCCGGCTTTGCACCATTTTGCTGTCGTTTATTTCAACTTTACAGAGAAGCTTAAACATCTGTGGAAAAACACCAAAGGCTTATTTTTCTCTTAAGTTCATGTACTTTTTAGTGATAAATACACAGTATTTAACTCTGTACATCTGATAAAAGGAAAATGCATAGTAGAAAGGCTGGGGAATGAAACAGAAGCATCGGGCGTTGAATGGATCATAGAGTAGAAAAGTCGGCAGTCCCCAGAAACTCGGCTTCCAGCTGGGGCGGGGAACCAGCACACCCTGAAACTTCCCTAGCACCTTGGAAGCAAGTGGAGGTTATGATTCTTCCACTTGGCAGCATGAAGCTCCCCACTGGAAGACCAGTGAGAGCGACAGGCCAGGCCTGGGTATCCATCTGCACAGGTGTTCTCCTCCTTGTTCCAGAAAGGCTGAGGATGGGAGCCCTGCCTCTCGGGAAAGGCCAGACCAGTGCGGAGAGGCCTCTGCAGCCCCAAGCGTCAACAGGGGGCTCGATAAGGCTTTCTGGGGGCCACTGGCAACTGGTAGCATGGAAGGGGATGGCGGAAAAGGGCCGAGGAAATGGAAAGCGGATGGAGGGTTTGTGCTTCCTTCGAGGCCACAGGTGCAGGCCAAGGTTGCTTACACCAAATTGGTCCCACAGATGAGCCAGCAATGGAGGAAATTATGGGCCTCCTCTGTGCCCACTGGAAGAGCTGCTCATAACAGCGCCTCCTTTCCCGACAGAGCTGGCTTTTGAAAAATCAGTGTGCTCCGAGAGAGAGTGTAGCTCAAATGCTTTGTGTTTACAGCCGTCTTGGCTTGTCCTTTTCAGGTGGGGCAGGTCCTTTCTGCAGCTTTCTTTGGTGTTTCTTCGTATTAAAAAAGTCATCAATGTGGGCCTTTCCCACCCCACTGCCCCCACAGCTGGGTGCTGCCTGATTGCTGGCATTCCCCGGAAGAAATCTTAGATGGAAGTTTCCGTGGTGGGGAGAAATGGCATTGTCGGGTGCAGCTGTGTAAACAAGAGAAGGCCTGCAGAAGCTCTGAGCGCTGCCGCCCCCAGGCCAGCCACCAGACCAGGCCGGAGCCCACAGGCAGGCTGGGCCTCAGACTGGGGACCTGCTGGCTTTAACCTCTGCAAGGTGCTTATTGCAAACTAGCCAAGCCCCATCTAGTGCCAGGAGGGCTGGGGCCATTGAGTCCTTTCCCCGTAAATGTAAAGAGGAGGGCAAGAGGAAGTGCTGGGTGACAAAGACACAGCAAGCAGGCCAGACGACCCTCTCTAGAGGACCTGTCCTTTGCTCTTCAAAGCCGGCATTCCCTAATTCTGAACTGCTTATAAGATAACAAGAAAAGTCTGGCTAAGCTACAGTCAAGAGCTTAGTTAGGATCTATGGAAGCCAAGAATGCCCAGGGCTCTGTGGACGGGCTGGGCAGGGGCACAAGGCATTGCCTTCGTCTGAGAAGTCCTCACACCAGGGCTAATCAGATGGAAACGACGGGGAAGCACGAGTCTTCCGAACCCAGTTCCTGGTACAGTCTTTCCCCAGCTCAGATTCTGCCAAGCACTGGAAAGCAGAGCTGAGAATCTACCAGGGCGGAGTCCTTCCAGCTTTCCTCACCCCCAACTTCACCCTCCCCCACCCGTGGCTCTGAAAGGAGTCACACTGGAACCTCAATAAGTCAAAAAGATGAACCCTGCCTTTCTGGACTTTTAGCTACAAAGGGGAACTTCCCGTGCCCAGCCCTGGTTTCCTCATACCCTGAGGATTTCAACTATCTTCTCTAAAAGGGTGCCCAAGGTCACTGTGTGGAGTCTAGGGAAGCTCAAATCCTCAGGAGGATCACTTGTGTGTCGGTCCAGTGAAAGCATTTCCCAACTGGCCCTCCAGAAACTGGGTATTTCATTGACCACAACAATCAGCTAGGATTTCAAATGAAAACAAAACCTTAGCAGTCTCTAGAATACACAGGTCATGAACTAGCTAAGCTGCTAATATATACAAGCAGGCATAGGTTTCATCGGCTCTAACTGATCACATGCCTGAGCCATGAACTATATCCTGGAAGCTCTAAATCATTTCTGAACTACTGTGCTCTAGAGTTCAGTCTAGTTAGAGACTTGAAAATATTTTTTGTTTAATCTTAAGCCATGTAATGTACATGGAAGCACAGGATTTCACCTGAAGTTTCTGTAATTTGACAAAGAGATTTACCAGAGCTCGGTCAACTATCTCAGAAACCTGCTTTCAGCAGCTGTCATGAAGAAACACGTTCGGTCTTTGACGAGAAACTTTTCCCTCCACAGCTGCCGAATACCCTTCCAGGCTTGGACAATCCCCTTCCAGAAGCACTTACTACATTTCAAGCCCTTTCTGTTTTCCTGACTACAATTCTACCCATAAAAAAATTTAAAAATCCTTCTTAGAAATAAGTTGCATCAGAGCTCCCTGCAGCTACTGAGGGCCAGCCCCACTCTGCCTCCTGGAGTCCACAACTCTGGAAGGTGCCACGGTTTGCGGTTTGCACAAGGAGCCACATCTAACCGCCTACTCCCTCTCAAATGCAGCAACCACCTCCATGGCCTCAGATCGTCGGAGTTTTCTGCTCACTTTCCCACAGTTGTCAAACCCCACACACACTCACTTGGTCTATCTGACACGGTCCTGAAAATCACAATGAAGGATTTTTGGCATAAAAACGTTTTAAAAAGCAACTGTCCCAAAATGCACATGGGTTTGGGTCTGCAACTCCTCACACCCACCTATTCAGCCAGCCAGCGGCCAAGGTCGACGTCATGGAGTCAAGTCCTTTTTTTTTTTTTTTTTGTCTCCTTTAAAACAACAAAGGAAAAAACAAATAACCAGAGATGACGATCAAGGCTCTATACACGTGCTTGGTTTCCGTAGGACATGCTGCTATGGAAACGCGGGTGTAGCAGCCCCGCAGAGGCGACACGGCGTGCATGCGAGGTCGTGTGGTCCAGGCAGCTACTCAGACTCCATCGCCTCCTCCGGCTGCGGTGGATGCATGCGTGCGGGGCAGCCGGGGGCAGGGGCCCCACAACTTTCCACGCAGGGGCTGCCTTTCACAAGAGCACTTCCTCCTCCCCCACGGGGGGCGGGTTGGTGCCCTGGAGGTTGTCTTCGCTGCCTTGCTTCCTGCTCACCGAACAGAAAACCAACGTTAAGACTCCAAGATACACCAGCGAGGCTCTTGAGCCAGCTGCTCCCACATCTGGGCCCCCCTGCTCAAGTGAGCCATCCTGCACCCCCCGGAATGTGATCTACATAACCCAGTCTTGGAGATCCTCTCCCCCTCTTCTTTGCTCACATACATTCTTCAAAGAAGACTTTGCAGCCAACCCCTCTGTAAATGAAAGACCAGCCTCATTTGCCAAAATTAGCAAGGAACTCTACAACAGTTTCAAAACTATGTAACACCAAGATTCACTGCAAGAATCCCAAGTAGAGCGCACCCCCCCGCCCAACTCCACGGTGCCTGTCATGCCAGGTTTTTAGGTACCTCGACCCCCTACCTAGGTTATGAGCTCTAGCAGGGAAGGGACTGTGACACTTGTCCTCCATCACCAGATATTGAGTTCCTTGTGTGTGTGGTGGGGGGGTGATCAGGGCCTCCCCCCAGCCTGGCACATGCTGGCCCTCAGGAAAGGGCTGCTGACAACTGCTCCAGCGATCCTCCCGCCTCAGCTCTCCCACAGCCAGTCCTGGGGGAGGACCCCCTCAGACAGAAGAGGAGGCCCCTTCCTTCCTGGAAGTGGGAGGAGGAGAGCCCCTGTGTCCCTGAAGAGCCCAGGCTAGAGCTGCTGGTGTGACAGGTACGAGGGGAATCCCCAAGGAGGGGCCCATCCCCTCACCACCATCACACAGCTCCACCGATCTTAGGGAGGCCACTGGGCATGCCACATGGGTCAGTCTGTCCTTCCTCAACAGCAATCTGTGTCTCCTTCCAGGCGGGAGCCTGTCCTTACACAAAGGAAGAGAAAGCATGATGTCTGGCTTGCTATGTTTCTGATGAAGAATGCAGGGAAGGTCCCCGGGAAGGAGGCTCTGTAACAAGACATCAGGTCAGGCCTTTAGTCTCCGCCCTCGAAGTTGCCTGTGGGTAGGGGCTGGGTCTTACTGTAGACGGCAGGGGGGCCTCCAGTCCAAGACGCCCAGTGCCTGAATCATGAGCTCCCATGACCAAGGCATCCCACCTGCTGGGGGCTGAGGGCAGGGGATCCCAGGGGAGGGGAGGAAGGGGCGGCACAGCCCTTTGAGCCAGTCTCTATCTGCTGCTGTCTTGCAATTTTGATCTCATTGAAAATAGGGCCAGGCACTGTGGCTCATGTCTGTAATCCCAGCACTCTGGGAGGCCGAAGCAGGCGGATCACCTGAGGTCAGGAGTTGGCAGCCTGGCCAACATGGTGAAACCCCATCGCTACTAAAAAAAAATACAAAAATATACAAAAATTAGCCAGGTGTGGTGGTGAGCACCTGTAATCCCAGTGAGGCAGGAGAATCACTTGAGCCTAGGACACAGAGGTTGCAGTGAGCCGAGATCATACCGCTACACTCCAGCCTGGGCAGCAGAGCAATGCCCTGTCTCAAAAAAGAAAATAGAAAAGAAACCAACAGCAGACTTAGCAGACTTGCTCCCAGACAGGAGTTAGCCCCCGTCTGGTGGCAGACCCTAAAACGGAGACCGAGAGGAGGAAGGCCGAGGACAGGCCAGCCCACCGGGTTTCCACTCCAGCGTCCCGTGAGGCTCACACCCTAGGCCGCGCTGCTCAGGCATCTGTCTGGGCACACGGTGGGGGACTGCACCCGCCTTCTGAGGTGCTGAAGACTGGCTCCGAGGGATTGCCATTTTCCCTGCTCTACGCTGGAGGGCAAGGTTTCTCTCAAAAGCATAAATAACTCCCAACCAGGTGTTCCTCCTAGATAACCACAGAAGCCCTGGCTCCCTACTCCAACAGGATGGGTGGCCAATCCATTGCATCTCGTAAGCCAACTCCTGACACCTGTACACTAATGTTCATAGCATCGGTCTGCATTCAAGAGCCAAAAGGTGGGACAAGTCCATCCACAGGTGAACGGATGAACAAAGTAAGGCATGTCCATACAATGGAATATTATTCGGTCACAAAAAGGCATGAAGCACTAATGCATGTGAAGCATGGATGAACCTCAAAAACATGATGCTAAGTGAAAGAAGCCAGACACAAAAGACCACGTGGTGTATGACGCCATTTATATGAAATGTCCGGGATGGGCAAATCCATAGGAAATTAAAAGATGAGTGGTTGCTGGGGTGGGGGAGTTGGATGGGGACAGCTCAGGAGTGTAGGGTATCTTCTTGGGCTGATGAAAATCTCCTAAAGTTGATGGTGGTGATGGCCGCAGAACTCTGACTGTATTAGAAACCACTGAATCATACACTTCCCATGGGTGAATGACATGGTATGTGAATTGTACCTCAATAAAGCTATTTTCAAGAAACAGCCAGGCACGGTGGCTCACACCTGTAATCCTCACATTCTGGGAGGCCAAGGTGGCTGAATCATGAGGTCAAGAGATCAAGACCATCCTGGCCAACATGGTGAAATCCCGTCTCTACTAAAAATACAAAAATTAGTTGGGCGTGGTAGCATGCGCCTGTAGTCCCAGCTACTTGGGAGGCTGAGGCAGAAGAATCTCTTAAACCTGGGAGGCAGAGGTTGCAGTGAGCCGAGATCATGCCACTGCACTCCAGCCTGGGAGACAGAGGGTGACTCCACCTCAAAAATAAAAAAAGAAAGAAAAAGAAGAGACTGCCTGGAGCTCCCACCGAGTCACGTGGCCAGGACGGGCTCAGTGGGAAGGACAGTGGGGTCCCTGCCCACCATGGCACCTGCAGCAGGGGTGCCCAGCAGGTCCCCCAGTCTCATAGGACAAAAAGCCTCATCTGTCCTGGGAGGTTATGGTCCCCGGGCTGGGTATGTGTGTGAAGGAAGCGTGGCTGACAGCAAGAAGGTCTGCATCCCACTTGGGTGAGAGAACGCTTACATTACTTTGCAACAGGCAGGAAGGGGACTTATTTTCTAGATCTAAACACATCAAAGAAAGAAGAGTGGAGGCCAGAGAGCCCTGAGCAAAGAGCCACACAGTGCAGCATGCCTGACCTATGCTCTGACCATGCGGACTCACTGGGGCACCCATGGGCCCCATGACAGAGCTTCAACACCATTGACGTGCACTGAGAAGATGTGGGTGCCACAGGGGTCTTCAGACCTGGGTGCATCCACAGGCATTCCAGCTGGAGCGCCATGCACCCACAGCCCCAGCCCACATGCATGACCCACCATCGGGTCCAAGCCCCCAAGGCCCCTTGTTCTAATACTGGGTCTGGAGGCCCATGGTGAGCCTGGCCACAGCAGCCCAGGCTGGAAGGAACGTCTGCCTAGGGGATGCCCCGTGCTCTGCAGCTGCCCCCACCCCCAGGCCCCAGCAGAGGCTATGGCACAGGCAGGCAGGCATTACCTTGAGCTCAGACAGGGGCTCAGATTCCCTGGTTGTTTTTTTGCTGGAATCACCAGAGGGAGGGAAAAGGGACGTGAGAAGGGACCCTTGGGATCCATGGGATGCCCATTCCCCCACCCCAGAGACACTCAGACCCCAAACACCAGCTTCAGAGAGCTGGAGCCAGGATAGTGTTGACAGCCAATGAGTGGACCCCTCTCTGCCTGGACACATGGGGTCCTGAGTGAGACCACACTGCTCACTCACCCATCGCAGAGCCTCAACCTCCCCATCAGGCACTCACATCCCTGGACCAGAAAAGTGCTTTCCTTCCAACTGCCGAGAGCACCCCCAACTACAGTGCAAGTCCCCAAGAAAGGTAAACTTCAGGTGGCTTAGCCATCAGCAAAAGGAGGTGCGCTGAGCCAGGAAGGGGTCCTGACTGCCCCAGTGCACCAGGTGACTTTCATCTGAGTCTCTTCAGCTGGCCCCACTTCCGGGAGGGCCTGTGCAGAGTGGGCTGGGCAGGGCTGCCCCAAGCTCAGCCTCCAGCCACCCACTCCCCGACTCAAGAAGGCAGGTGGCCACTCACGTGAGCAGGTTTCCAGGCGCTGACAACGAGCGCTCCTCCCGCCGGCTGCCCTCAAATGGGTTCCCAAAGGAGCGTTTCCGTATCATGGTCTTCACCAGGATCTGAAGAGGGAGAAGACAGGAGGTGGCAGGTGGGCGCGATTCCAGGCAACACCCTCCCTCTTCCTTCCCCCTAGCCCCTGCCAGCTCCCAGGGCTGGTGGCCTATGGCAGGCCTTTGAGAGAAACTGGCAACGTCTTTCCCACCTGGGTGCATGTGACACAGCCATCCCTAAGTCTGACTTGTTCCAAAACCTCCTGTGGCTCCCTGGCTGCCAACAAGAAAAGGTCCCAACCCCCTGGTCTGACATTCAAGGCCAGTCATCATCTAGTCCCTGCCTCGCTGACCCCCACAGGCCCGTGCTCCGGGAGAGTGGGCCTGTACCATCCCTTGGGCACACTGGCACCTCTGTCTCATGGGAGCCATGGCTGGATAGGCTCCCCAGGCCCCTCAGCCTGTCTCATCTTCAAGGCCAGGCCTTTCTTTTTGGTGAAAGCTGTCTGTAACCACCCCAATGAGAGTCTATTGCCTCCTAGGTATGATTCTGGGAGTCAGGCTGATTTTTCAAAATTGAGATATACAAAAGTGAGTAACTCAGAAATGGAAACTAAGCATCATATCTTCTCACTTATAAGTGAGAGTTAAGCTATGAGGATGCAAAAGCATAAGAATGACACAATGGACTTTGGGGACTTGGCTGGAAGGGTGGGAGGATGGGTGAGGGATAAAAGCCTGCACATTAGGTGCGATGTATACTGTTCAGGTGGCGGGCGCACCAGCGTCTCAGAAATCACCACTAAAGTGCTTATCCATGTAACCAAACACCACCTGCTCCCAAAAATCTATTGAAATCGAGAAAAAAAATAATACATGGGTTTGAAAAAAATCAAAATCAAAATATAATTCACATGACATGAACTATTTATTATTTTTTTTTTTTTGAGGTGAAGTCTCGCTCTGTCACCCAGGCTGGAGTGCAGTGGTGGAATCTCAGCTCACTGCAATCTCCGCCTCCAGGTTCAAGGGATTCTCCTGCCTCAGCCTCCCAAGTAGCTGAGACTACAGGCACTTGCCACCACGCCCAGCTGACTTTTGTATTTTTACTAGAAATGGGGTTTTACCATATTGGCCAGTCTGGTCTGGAGCCCCTGACCTCAGGTGTTCCGCCCACCCCAGCCTCCCAAAGTGCTGGGATTACAGGCACGAGCCACCACACCTGGCTCCCACCATCCTAAAGTATATGATTCAATGTTTTTAGTATATTCACAGCCCCACTATCTAATTTCAGAACATTTGCATTACCCCAAAAAGACACCCACGCCTGTTAGTAAGGCATGCCCCACTTGCCCTTCCCCAGCCCCTGGTGACCACCAGTCTCCCTGTCTGTGCACACTGACCCATCCTGGACGTTCCTACAGATGAAATCATACCACACACGCCCTGTTGTGTCCGGCTTCTCTCACTCAGCGTCGTGCTCCTGAGCGCTGGAACGTGATCAGTGCTTTGCTGCTTTCTATGGCCCAACAATAACACTCTGTCCAGATGGACCACACTCAGCTTCTCCGTTTATCTACTGATGGGCATGCACTCCTACCCTTTGGCTACCGTGAAGAGCGCTGCTATGAACATTCATGTATGAATTCTGCTATAGACATGTTACACACAAAATGTCTTCATTCCTCTTGGGCACAGACAAGGAGAGGCCTTTCTGGGTCATGTGGAACACCTTGAGGAAACATCAGACTGTCTCCTACAGGGACCCCAGCATTTTACATTCCCGCCAGCAACGCACCAGGGTACCAGTTTCTCAGGGGGCTGAATCTTGATTGGGGATGGGAAACATCCCAGAACGCTGAGGATGGCCTCACACCACAGGGTGGTGTGGTGTGAGGAGAAGAGCTTGGCCACCCTAGAAGGTGTTTCTGAGAGACACTGGGGGCTAGCCTCGGTGGTGGTCCAGCTCCTGATCACCTGAGGTCAGGAGTTCGAGACCAGTCTGGCCAATATGGTGAAACCCTGTCTCTACTAAAAATGCAAAAATTAGCCAGGCATGGTGGCACGAGCCTGTAGTCCCAGCTACTCAGGAGGCTGAGGCAGCAGAATGGCTTGAACCCAGGAGGGAGAGGTTGCAGTGAGCCGAGACTGTGCCACTGCACTCCAGCCTGAGCAACAGAGCAAGACTCTGTCTCAAAAAAAAAAGTTTCTTTTTTAGACACATTGATTTACCAAAAGGTGGAAACACCCAAATGCCCCTCAACTAAAGAACAGATAAACTCAAAGTGGTCTGTCCGTGTGAAGGAGCATGATTCAGCCATAAAAGGAATGAAGCATTGATCCAGGCTGCGACACGGATGGACCCTGAAAACCTTATGCTATGTGACAGAAGCCAGGCCCAAAAGGCCACACAGTGTAGGATTCCACCGGAAAACAGAAATCTATAGACACAAAGGGCAGGTGAGTGGGTGCCAGGGCTGGGGGGAGGGAATGGAGGGTGACTGCTGATGGATAAGGGTGTAAAGTCATGAAAATGTTCAGAACTATGGAGGGGATAACTGCACGCCACTGACAATGTCTCAGATGCCACTGACGTGTTCACTTTATGTGAATTCTACCTCAATTCAAAAGAAGGTGGGGGCTGGGTATGGTGGGGGGCTGGGTATGGTGGCTCACACCTGTAATCCCAGCACTTCGGGAGGCCAAGACAGGCGGATCACCTGAGCCTGCCTGGCCAACATGGTGAAACCCCATCTCTACTAAAAATACAAAAATTAGCTGGACGTGGTAATAGGCGCCTGTAATCCCAGCTACTCAGGAGGCTGTGGCAGGAGAATTGCTTGAACCCAGGAGGCAGATGTTACAGTGAGCCAAGATCATGCCATTGCACTCCAGCCTGGGCAACAGAGGACTCCATCTCAAAAAAAAAAAAAAAGAAAGAAAAGAAAAGAAAGAAAGCAGCACTGACTTTGGGAATGAAGGCCTCCTCCCCTGCTGAGGTTCTCACAGTCACTGGGACACGCCAGCCCCTCTTTCCTCTGAGCCTGGGCAGGTGTCACTTCCCCAGGCGAGTCTGCCCTGCCCCCTCCCCTGTGGCCTTGTCAACCCAGGGCAGGAGCTCCTCCTCTGTGAAGCCCCCAGCCCTTGCACCTCTGATGGCACCAGAGGCTGATTCTTCCCAGGTCCAGCTTTCTTATAAGGCCAGGAGCCCCACCCCCCACCCCCCACGCCCCACCCCCGAGAGCCAGCACTGAGCCGTGCTCATCTTTGACACCTGTGCCTGGCACACGCTGCTGCTCCATGTGTGTTTGCCGAATGATGAACACGTGGAGGGGGCCTGGACCTTGCAATCCTGTCCTGAGTAAGCCCCCACCCAGTATCTACCGGCCCATCCCTGCTCCAGCTGCCCTGGTTCAAACCCATGGCTCTTGGAGTAAAGATGTAAAACTTCACCACACCCTCCCCTCCACTTCCTTGCTCTGCTTCAGTGGCCCTGCCCAGGGGTGTTAGCCCCCTCCACCCTCTCTTGGCGGAGTTAACACCCTACCATCCTCTCGGTGTCTATCCACTTCTTCCAAGTGGAGCCAAGTGTCCCTCCGTTAGGGGCATGTCTTGCCCTGTGCATACATTTGCTGGTTTGACCAGCATCTGCCTCGCAAGCATGGCAGAGGCCATGGGGGTTTTGCTCATCACTCCACCCAGCCCCTGCTCCCAGCTTGGTGTTCCACAAGTGTTTCCCAAATGATGAATGCCTACTCCAGACCTCCAGGGTCAGACGCCTTCTCCCAAGAACCTGCAGCCGAGAGCTGGGGAGGAAAAGGATGGCAACTGATTCAGGGCTGGAACATCCCAAGCCTGGAACGGAGTAACCCACAGTGGGTGCAGAGTCCGAAGCCAGCTGCCTCCTCATCTACAGGCGCAGGGGTAGGCGGGTGACTGAGGAAGGGTGCGTGGTGGTGAGTGAGTCTTCAGCAGTGAAGGTCATGCGCAGCCCCAGGGGGAAGGAGTGGAGAAAGATGTGGATGGATGCCCAAGCCAGGGGCTCAGCTTTGGAAGGAAGAAAGAGCAAGTGTGTGGGGAAGAAGAGAGGGGAGGTGCAAAGCTGGAGGAGAGGAGCAGCACCTGGGCCCCTACAGGGCCAGTCTCTCACAGCTGGACCTTCTGCGCCTTTGCAGTCAGTCTCATGGGTCCCTCCCAGAGCCCAGGGCCCGCCAGCTCCTGGGACCAGTGCTGGCCAACTGCAACCAGGCCTTTCAAGGTGGCTGTGGTAGGACAACCTGCTGGTCTCTGTCCCCAGGCCTGCTGCCTAGAGCCTGGACCCCCAGAACTCCTGGCCTCCCTCTTGGAGCTAGCTGCCCTCCTGGACAGGGACTTGGTCAGTGGCAATTCCCAGAGCCTCCCAGGTCAGGCCTGAGGACTCGACATTCTGGCTTCTTCCTGGGTCAGGGTCCAGATTCAAGGCCATAAAAGGGGACCTGGTGGCTCCTAAGCAAAATCCCATCCTCAGGAGATGGGCAGAACTTTCCTGGCGGCTGCCCACACAGCAGGCATGAGATGTGCTATGCCATGCACCCTGGAGCCTGAAAGTCCAGCGGGTGGGCATCCTGGCTTAGCGACCTCAGCCCCGGCTCCCAGCCCTTACTCCTGCCTGGCACTTCTCCTAGTTACTCTCCCCTCATAAGCTCTGAAAGCAGGAATTCCAGAGGAGAAACTCCCCCCACCCTATGGTAACACGGAACCTGGCTCAGAAGATGCAGGGGTCACCTGGCCTGATGTGTGACTGAGGCCCAGAGGCCAGCAGCTGTGGGTTAGGGGTGGCCCCCAGCCATCTCCTGACTCCTGGGCACCCGCCTGTGTCCTGCCTGTCCTGGCCAGGCCCCATCTCAGGCTCCTGGGTCCCTGCTCTGGTCAGGGGTCCAGCCACCTTACCACGGTCGCCAGGCTGGGAATATGTTTGACTGAGTTCTCGACCTCCTCTTCGGTCACTTCGACCAGCGTGCAGTTCTCATCCTCCGACGGCAACGGCTCCGCCCCGTGCCTCGTGACCCAGGGGTGCAGCTTCAATGAACGACAGGAGGGGTGAGGGGCGGGCGCAGCTGGCTCCCGGAGGGCCCTGCCAGGGAGCGGAGACACGACGGCATGCAGGAGGGAGAGGCGAGGGCCTGTGGTCAGGCATGCAAGACAGCTGGCGAGCAGAGGGCAGGGGGTGAGCAAAGGGGTGGAACGTGAAGACGGAGAGACAGGACAGGAGGAGCTTGGAGGCTGAAATGGGAGCAGGGCGATTCCCCATCCAGCCCCAGGTCTTGGCTGAAGTGGCTGGAATTTGGCATCTGCCTTGCCTGGCTGCCCAAGGAGCCTCCATCACACCTCAGCCACAATCCCTGACACCGGGGAGGCTCGGCACACAGCAGGCAGCATTCTCCCCACTTCACAGCAGGGGAGACAGAGGCTGGCGGGCACAGTGAGACCAGCCGGCAGGACACGATCAGGAGAGGACCCACACAGGGGTCAGCCCCTTGGGTCCAAGCGCTAAACCTAAAATGACTTTCTAGGCTGCCTTCTGTTAAGACACCTTCAAACGCTGGCTAGCTAGGCACCTAGAAGGTCCCCAGGCAAATCTCTAGATTTCTTTTTCTTTTTTTTTGAGATGGAGTCTTGCTCTGTTGCCCAAGCTGGAGTACAGTGGTGTGATCTCAGCTCACTGCAGCCTCTGCCTCCTGGGTTCAAGCGATTCTCCTGTCTCAGCCTCCCAAGGAGCTGGGATTATAGGCGACCATCACCACACATTGCTAATTTTTGCATTTTTAGTAGAGATGGGTTTCACCATGTTGGCCAGGCTGGTCTCAAACTCCTGACCTCAGGTGATCCACCCGCCTCAGCCTCCCACAGGGCTGGGATTACAGGCATGAGCCACTGTGCCCGGCCTATCTCTAGATTTCTTTTTTTTTTTTTTCATTCTTTTTTTCTTTTTCTTTTTTCTTTTCTTTTCTCTAGATTTCTTAAAGGGCCACATGTATGCATGTGGCATTAGTGGGGATGTGTTGGGGAGGACACTTGCCTAAAAGTGCTTTCTGCAAGAGGGTGGACTTCGGCAGGCTGGGGAGGTACAATTGCTCACTAATTTCCTCCCATCCTCACTGCAGTTTCTCAAAGGGACTGGCCTTTGGAAAGGACCCGAGTTCCGGCAGCAGGGTGTGGAGCACGGGGCCCAAGGTTGGCCTGAGGTGGGTGGATACCATCGGCCCACACCAAACGGAGCAAATGCAGGCTGGCTGGTCACAGATCTCACTCCCACGAGCACAGTGCACACGACGCTCACATCTTCTTCCCCACCCCTCAACAGAGCCCCAGCAGCTCAGAGGCCCCGGGGCCTGGGAGAACAGCGGTGCCAAAGAGGGTGTGGTGCTGTGGACACAAGGGTGTGGGGCCTGGCTGAGGCAGAGCTGAGCCAAACAGTTCCAAGCACAGGCACTGGCCGAGCCAAGGGTACCTTGATTTCCGGCACCACGATCCTTGACTCAGGGTTCTTGTCCAGCATACGGGTGATCAGGTCCTTCAAGTCCTCAGCTATATCCGGCCTGTGGATGGAGACACATCAGGCGTGGGAGACACAGAACTGCCAAGAACTCGGACCGGGAGGTGACGCGGGATGGTGGGAGATACTCACTGGTCTGGAAATTCCAGGGCCTGACTCTTGATCTTACTGTGTAAACACATGATCCGCTCATCCATGAATGGGCACTGCGAAGAGACCAGGGACAGAGTGGCAGTCCACGGCAGCCACCCATGCTGTGCCACTCCACATAGGACACAGCTGAGAAACCAACAACTGAGGCCCAGGCTGGGGAGCAGACAGTTCCCATTCTCCCCGAGAATGGGGCAGACACAGGGTGTGGGGCCCGGCCGAGGCTGGGCAGAGCCAGGAATGCCCAGGAGTGTCCTTCTTGAGGGGCTAGAGCTTTTCCCAAGCACACTGCAGCCTCCCTCTGTAGCTGGGCCTCAGTTTGCCTACGTACACCAAAGCAAACACTGCTCATCACCCGCTTGCCTGGTGAACAACAGAAACACCAGAACAAAACAGAAGCCTTCGCAACAGCAGCAGTGCTGACATGCAAGGGTGTAGCCTGGACCACGCTGCGCCCTGCCCTGGGGTTTTCATTCACTGTTCCCCCTCCCTGAAATGTTCTTCCCACCAATATCTACAAGGCTTGGTCTCTCCCACCATGCAGGTGTTTGATTAAAGCTTGCCATCTCAGGGAGACCTTCCTGCACCCCTGTCTAAAACAGACAACCCCCAGCGCCACCGCTGCCCACACTATCCCATCGTAGCACTTATCCCTGATGTTATCGTACAGATTTATTGATTTTTGTTTGTTGGCTTGCTTTTTGAGATAGAGTCTTGCTCTGTTGCCAGGCGCCAGGCTGGAGTGCAGTGGCCTGATCTCGGCTCACTGCAACCTCCACCTCCCGGGTTCAAGCAATTCTCCTGCCTCAGCCTCCCGAGTAGCTGGGACTACAGGTACCAGCCACCACACCCAGCTAATTTTTGTATTTTAGTAGAGACGCGGTTTCACTATGTTGGCCAGGATGGTCTCCATCTCTTGACCTCGTGATCCGCCCATCTCGGCCTCCCAAAGTGCTGGGATTACAGGCGTGAGCCACCGCGCCCAGCCTTGTTTATTGTTTAACTCCACCCATGGGAATGTTAGCTCCAAGAAAGCAGGGATTTCAGGCTGAATGCTCACTGCCAACTCTCCTGTGCTTAGGAGCATTCTTGGCACAAAGTAAGGGCTCAATAAATAGCTGCTGAATTAATGGACACTTGAATTATTTCTGTCAATCCTCTCAGAAGCCATCAGAAATCATAAGGCATATTCTCATTTTAAAGAACAGAAAAACAGAAGTTCAGAGAAATAACGTGTCCCAGGAAGTACAAAGAGGGATGTAAGCCTAGATTCAGCTAACTCTGAAGCCTATTTCTGCACTGCCTTCTGGGTGACAAATCGAAGCTTTCACCCAGCCGAGGGCCTGACTCAAGAGGAGCTCAGTTATGTGTGCTGGAAAAGGCAGCTTTACATGGGGCACTGAAATGGTGGAAAAGGTGGCAGAGAGGTACCTGAACCACCCCTGTCTAAGGAAAATGATTTCATTAAGAGCAGTTACTTGCGCTCTAGCTAATCACTGCCTCCTAAAGCATTTGGAAGGAAGAGCAGAGATGGTGGTAACTTACTCTGAAATACATTAAGAAACCAGATGGACTGAGGGATGGGTAAGGAATGAACAGACAAGCACAGAAAAAGGTTAACAGTAGAATCCAGGTGGTGGGTATGCGGGTATTCACTGTACGATTCTTCCAACTTCACTGTATGACTGAAAAACCTTCTCGTCAGATATTGAGAGGCAATCGTTATAAACTCCTTTATTTCTTCACAAGTTTCTTAAGCTTTCCTCAATAAGAACACAAGCTCAGGAAAGGGAAAAATCTATGTTTTTATTGCTCACATAATCAAACTGAACTTCAGAGTCAAAACAAGAAGGCCAGGTGCAGTGCTCACATCTGTAATCCCAAATTCCAGCACTTTAGGAGGCTGAAGCGGGTGGATCACTTGAGGTCAGGAGTTTGAGACCGGCCTGGCCAACATGGCAAAACGCCATCTCTACAAAAATACAAAAATTAGCTGGGCATGGTGGCTGGCACCTGTAGTCCCAGCTACTTGGGAGGCTGAGGCAGGAGAATCACTTGAACCCAGGAGGTGGAGGTTGCAGTGAGCTGAGATCATGCCACTGCACTCCAGCCTGGGTGACAGAGCGAGACTCCATCTCAAAAAAAAAAAAAAGAGAGAGAGAAAAGCCCCTAGATATCAATAAAAACAAAATAACAACAACAGAAAAGCCCAAACAGCACTCCCTAAATCAATAATGGTAAACAGCCTTTAATGTGCATTCCAATGCTACCCCTCTGACAATAGCTTCTAGGAATACCCTGATGGAAAAAACATCAGAGCAGTATCAGGCTCAGGAGGAACGAGCACAGTTATTGATTAGTGATGAATGTCTGTCTTGGACTCAGAAATGGGAGAGGTGGCACAATGGCTCTCCTTGCCTTAAATTTATCAACTATTTATAAACTCTAGAGCCTCTGCCAATCCTTCTGTTTTAACAGATCATTTTTTCACAGCTATGATTATGACATACACACATGTACATTTAAGAAGGCATCCTTTTTCACACTGAGATTTAGATGTAGAAATAAAATAACCCTTATTTATTTTATTGTATTTTGAAATGGAGTCTCCCTCTTGTCGCCCAGGCTGGAGTACAATGGCGTGATCTCGGCTCACTGCAACCTACACCTCCCGGGTTCAAGCAATTCTCCTGCTTCAGCTTCCAAATAGCTGGGATTACAGGCGCGCGCCAATATGTCCAGCCTAAAATAACTCTTACATAAGTAAGTATGGTCTCCCCGCAAGGATGACTATTAGCCCAGGGGTTACCCAGCAGCACGAAGGGGACGAGACACCCCACTCTCTTACCTGGCCAAAGACAAAGCAGTAGAGTGTCACACCCATGGCCCAAACATCCAATGCCTGCAAGAAAACGAGAGTTTAATGTGAGGGCACAAGGGGCAGTCCAGCATCCAATCCTCCAGCTTTCCTTTGGGGAATCAGCTCTTGACTCTCAGCCCTTGGAGCTAGGGCGGGACCAATCCTGTCTCCTAGGCTCTGGGACAGGCACAGGATCCAGACCAGGCCAATGAGAGCCCCAGTACCCCCAGCCAGAGTGATTGATTCAAGCATGGGCACATGACCCATGTTGGGCCAATCAGAGCCAACCCCAGGGTTTTTGCAGGAGCTAGTCACAAAGAGGAACACTATTGCCACTGAGGTTGGCAAATGATTGAAGGTCACCTGGCCCCTTGGTGCCTGACCCACCTGTAGAGGAAACCAAATAAGGAAAACAATTGAAAGATGGAGAGAGATGGTTTCTGTTTGAGTCCCTGGGTCTAGCCAAGCCTGAAGCCTACCCCTCAGTATCATGATCCAGTGGATTCACTGTTTAAGCCTGGGTGAGTTGGATTTTTGCTGCTCAAAACCCAAAAGACTAACACAGGCAGGACTCTGTGGCTGTGGCAGGCCCAAGCTCACCTTCCCAGAGAAGATCTTTCGGGTCTCAGAGAGCGACTCAGGCGCCATGAAGGCGGGCGTGCCCACGGTGTTGGAGAGGAGGGCGTCGCTGCCCTTGAATTCATTGCTCACACCAAAGTCGGCAATCTTGATGTGCCCGTCTTCTCCGACCAGGAGGTTGGAAGGTTTGATGTCACGGTGGATGATCTTCTGGTAGTGCACTGGGGAGAGGTAGACAGCAGGTGGGAGACAGGGGCAGGAAAACCCCGTGAGGACCTGGAGACACAGGCATGGCACCCTCTGGTGCCTCGTCTCCCACAGACAGGCCTTTTCCAACCTTCCCCTCCCCAAATCTGCCGAGCACTCACATGCTCTAAAAGATGAGGGGGAAAGAGTGTCTTCAAGGAAGTACCAACTCACCATCGCCCCACCCTTTCTCAGCAATGAACATGAAACTGCCAATAGCAGCTGGTAACCGCCTGTTATTTATTAAGGCACAAGTGACAGTGCATGCAAAGTTTTTGCTGGGTTTGGGTTTGGCTCCCAGCTCTGAGTGAGACTGACAGTAAAACATAGTTTCATTTACCAACAGCCAATACTCAGCTGATTTACCAAACCAGCAATGACCAGAGCAGGCCAATTTGAAATGTGAACCACACGGCCGAATTGGGGGCTTGGCTAACTCTCCCTGGCTGGGTGTCAGCCCATGGCACAGGACAATTCTACAGCCTGGAAGATCCAACTGCCATGAAGATGATGTCTGTAAAAGCAGCCTCAGCTCCCTCTGCAGAGCACCAAGTAAGGGGCCCAGCCCTGCATTAGGTGTTTCACATTCACATTTTACATTTAATTAAACCTCCAACCATCCTATGTAACAGGCAGGGGTAAGAGCTAACATGATGGCTGGGCGCAGTGGCTCACACCTGTACTCCCAGAACTTTGGGAGGCCAAGGCGGCAGATCACCTCAGGTCAGGAGTTCAAGACCAGCCTGGTCAACATGGCAAAACCCCATCTCTACTAAAAATACAAAAATTAGCTGGGCATGGTGGCGGGTGCATGGAATCCCAGCTATTTTGGAGGCTGAAGCACAAGAATCACTTCAACCCAGGAAGCAGAGGTTGCAGTGAGCCGAGATCACGCCACTGCACTCCAGCCTGGGCAACAGGCAAGAATCTCAAAAAAAAAAGAAAGAAAGAAAGAGCTAAGATGTTTAACAAGGAGAAGCCGAAAAGGCACCTGCCAATCAAACCACTGATGTGTACTGGCTGATCTTTCAGCCCTGGTGAGAGATATGTTATCCCCATTTTACAGATGAGAAAACTAAGGTTCCAGGAGGTTAACAGGGCCCTGATCCCAGGGTCACTGGAAGGAATAAGAGACAAAAAAAGTAGAGCCCCAAACAGTGCCTGGTGCCCACAGAAAGTGCTAAATAGTCACTATTGCTACTGCTCTTCATTTTTTCGAGTGGCAGGAAGAAGGGTTGTGGCTCGCCTGGGCCATGGCTCTAGGGTGGCTCTCTGCAGCTGGCCCTGATTCTTCATCTCACACAATTTTGCTTCCCGCTGTAATGGTTAATACTGAGTGTCAACTTGATGGACTGAAGGATACAAAGTATGAATCCTGGGTGTGTCTGTGTGGGTGGTGCCAAAGGAAATTAACATTTGAGTCACTGGGCTGAGAAAGGCAGGCCCACCCTTCATCTGCTGGACACAATCTAATCAGCTAACAAATATAAAGCAGGCAGGAAAAAACATGCAAGGAGAGGCAGGTCTAGCCCCTACAGCCTGCATCCTTCTCCCGTGCTGGATGCTTCCTGCCCTCAAACATCGGATTCCAAGATCTTCAGTTTTGAGAGTCAGACGGGCTCTCCTTGCTCCTCAAGTTTGCAGACAGGGACCGACTGTGGGACCTTGTGATCCTGTAAGTTAATACTTAATAAACTCCCCTTAGCCAGGAGTGATGGCTCATACCTATAATCCCAGCATTTTGGGAGGCCGAGGCAAGCAGATCACCTGAGGTCGGGAGTTCAAGACCAGCTGACCAACATGGAGAAACCCCGTCTCTACTAAAAATACACACAAAAATAACATAGCCGGGCATGGTGGCACACACCCATAATCCCAGCTACTCGGGAGGCTGAGGCAGGAAAATCACTTGAACCCAGGAGGCGGAGGTTGTGGTGGGCGAGATGATGCCATCGCACTCCAGCCTGGGCAACAAGAGCAAAACTCCGTCTCAAAAAATAAATAAATAAATAAATAAACTCGTCGGTGTGTGTGTGTGTGTGTGTGTGTGTGTGTGTGTGTGTGTGTGTGTGTGTATGTATCCATATCCTATTAGTTCTGTCTCTCTAGAGAACCCCAGTCCACCCACCCACCTCCTTGTGCTCCAGGAAGAAAATAAGACAGTTTCCACTTTGCACCCACAGCCCTTAATGCTAAGTACCCACTGGGTGAGAGTCCTCCCACAGGCCCAGCCCATAATGCTGACTACCCCCTGGGTGAGAGTCCTCCCACAGGCCCAGCCCATAATGCTAACTACCCCCTGGGTGAGAGTCCTCCCACAGGCCCAGCCCATAATGCTAAGTGCCCACTGGGTGAGAGTCCTCCCACAGGCCCAGCCCTAATGCTAAGTACCCCCGGGTGAGAGTCCTTACACAGGCCCAGCCCATAATTCTAAGTACCCCCTGGGTGAGAGTCCTCCCACAGGCCCAGCCCGTAATGCTAAGTACCCCCTGGGTGAGAGTCCTCCCACAGGCCCTGCTTACAATACTCGATGCCTTTGATCAGATCCTGGAAGTAGAAACGGGCCTGGTCTTCAGAGAGCGGTTTGAGGGTGGGCACTTCCATCACGGGCCTGAAAGGTCAACACACGTGTGAAACACAAACCAGATCCGCCCGGCCCTTGCCCTCTCACCAGCAGAGCCCAGTGGCACCTCACTCAGCTATGCAGCTGGTGAAGCTTCTCACATCACCTGTGCCGGGAGCTGGGACACTCACCCTTGGTTGACCAGTTCGAATACTATAAGGAAGAAAAGGGAGTCAACTGTTACATGGGAAAATGAACATCCATCTCTGTCCTCCCCACCTCCCAACCACCTCCAGGAACACCAAGAAAGACAGAAACTAATATTAGAGCTGGGGAGAAGAACAGTCCACTGAACCAAGCTGGCCAAGGTCCTGCTTTGCTGAATTTCCATCAGAAGACAAAGATCCAGGGATTTCTGACATCCCCAACTCCAGTCTGGCTTGACTTCTAGCGCTCAAATTGGCCCAGGACCCACTAATCCAAGAACACAAGTTAGGAGCTGGGCACAGTGGCTCACACCAGTGTCATCTCAGCACTCTGGAAGCCAAGGCAGGCAGATCACCTGAGGTCAGGGGTTCAAGACCAGCCTGGCAAACATGGCACAACCCCGTCTCCACTAAAAATATAAAAATCAGCCAGGCGTGGTGGCAGGTGCCTGTAGCCCCAGCTACCTGGAAGGCTGAGGCATAAGAATCACTTGAAACTGGGTGGCAGAGGTTGCAGTGAGCCAAGATCACACCACTGCACTCCAGCCTAGGCAACAGAGCAAGATTCTTTCTCAAAAAAAAAAATTGAGATTGAAATTTACATCACATGAAACCACCCATTTTAAAAGTAAGTAATTGAGTGGCATTCATTGTATTCACAATGTTATGCGATCATCATTGTATTCACAATGTTATGCGATCATCACTAGTTCCAGAACATTCTCATCACCTCAAAAGGAAACCTCTTTCCATTAGCAGTCGTCACTCCCCATTCTTCCCTTCCTCAAGCACCTGGCCACCTCTAATCTGTTTTCTGTCTCTACAGCTCTGCCTGTTCTGGACATGTCATGTAAATAGAACTGTACACTATGTGGCCTTTTGTGTCTGGCTGCTTTCACTTAGCATCATGTTTTTGAGGTTCATCCACACTGGAGCATGGATCAGTGCGTCATTCCTTTTAGTGGCTGAATAATATTCCACTGTATGGATGGACCACATTATTTTTGTCCATTCATCTGTTGAGGGCATATAGTCTGTTTCTACTTTTTGGCTGTTGTGAATAATGCTGCAGTGAACATTCGTGTACAAGCATTTGTGTGGATATCTGTTTTCGGTTCTTTTGGGTATATACCTAGGAGTGGAATTGCTGGGTCACATGGTATAGTTAATTTGATTCTGCTATGACAAGCATAACTGGGAATACAAGGCTGTACTTTAGGAAGTTAAAAAAAAAAAAAAGAGCACAGTAGATTTCAAAATCCAGTGAATGACTTTGGAGTTCCTTGCTGTTCTGGAGTCGTACACTCATGATGAGATGAGCATGTAATAGAAACCAAAGGGGATAGCCCATTTTCCATGATGTAAGAATGCATTGCATGCCGGTATCAAAACACCTCATGTACCCTATAACTATATCCACCTACTATGTCCCCATAAAAATTTTAAAAAACAATTTTTTTGAGACGGAGTCTTGCTCTGTTGCCCAGGCTGGAGTGCAGTGGCACGATCTTGGCTCAATGCAACCTCTGCCTCCTGGGTTCAAGCAATTCTCCTGCCTCAGCCTCCCAAGTAGCTGGGACTACAGGTGCCTGCCACCACACCTGGCTAATTTTCATATTTTTAGTGGAGACGGGGTTGTGCCATGTTTGCCAGGCTGGTCTCGAACCCCTGACCTCAGGTGATCCACCCATTTTGGCTTCCCAAACTGCTGGGATTAGAGGCAATTTTTTTTTTTTTTAATGAAACCAAAGAGTTGTTTCAAAGCTCTCCAAGGCCTAAGGAGGCCAAGTGGAGCGGGGAAGCTACTCAGACAAAAAGAAGACTTAAAGATTCTGATCAGGAAAGAACTGAACTCTCCTAGGCCTTCCCTGTCTTCATAGCATCGACCAATGTGAGTTAGGGTAGATTTGCCATTGCCTCAGGCTGTAGTTAAAAGCAAAGGTAATGCTAAGGCACAGCTTCTGCAGATAACCCAGCGCTAGCCCCCTCAGCTTTGGCCTTTCCTGCTATTTAAGTCTTAACTTGCAAGCTTCATGAATTTCTGCACCATCCTCCCACCCACCCAAGCACCATAAATCAGGTGGCATGAGGGAGGGTGGCCTGTTGAAACAGGTCTATTTTCAGTCACTGACAGACAGTTCAACCACTTTTGGGGCTGAGCAGTGGGTGGGAATTTTTTAACCTCCAGAAATAGAGATCGAGTTTTCTACCTTTTTTTTCTTTTCTTTTTTTTTTAAGACAGAGTCTTCTCTGTTGTCCAGGCTGGAGGGCAATGGCACGATCTCGACTCACTGCAACCTCCACTTCCCAGGTTCAAGCGATTCTCCTGCCTCAGCCTCCCAAGTAGCTGGGATTACAGGCATGTGCCACCACACCTGGCTAACTTTGTATTTTTAGTATAGACAGAGTTTCACCATGTTGGTCAGGCTGGTCTTGAACTCCTGACCTCAGATGATCCTTCTGCCTCGGCCTCCCAAAGTGCTGGGATTACAGGCATGAACCACCATGCCCAGCCCACCCTCGTTTTTTTTTCAATTGAGACAGGGTCTTGCTCTGTTACCCAGGCTGGAGTGCAGTGGCACAATCGTAGCTCACTACAGCCTCAAACTCCTGGCCTCAAGTGATCCTCCCAAGTCAGCCTCCCAAAGTGCTGGGGTTACAGGCATGAGCCACCGCACCTGGGCTGAGTTTTCTGCCCTTTGCGTGTCAGGCCTATGGCTGCAGAGCCTTCCTGACACCTACTACCTGGCCTTATGCACTGCCCTGTCTGTCTCAGGCTCACACCGCTGTGGCTGGAAAGTAAAATATAACCATGTCAGGATTTTCAAAACCACTGGAATCACATCCCAAATTAGCATGGCTCCTTTCTGCAGCTGCCACCTTGAGTAGTGAAAAACGGGCTCGCAGCTGCCCTGCTCAAGCAGATCAGGAAACTCCTCTTAGAGGCTTGGACCATGTTCTTCTCATACTCATTCCACCCCTCAAGCTCAACCCCCGCCAATGGCTTCCATCATCCTCAGAATCAAAGCCAAATTTTTAATTTTTTTTTTGAGACAATCTCACTTTGTTGCCCGGGCTGGAATGCAGTGGCACCATCTCAGCTCACTACAACTTCCACCTCCCAGGTTCAAATTATTCTCGTGCCTCAGACCCAAGTAGTTGAAATTACAGGTGCACACCATCACGTCCAGCTAATTTTTGTATTTTTAATAGAGACGGGGTTTCGCCATGCTGCCCAGGCTAGTCTCAAACTCCTGCGCTCAGGTGATCCACCCGCCTCGGCCTCCCAAAGGGCTGGGATTACAGATGTGAGCCACCGCGCCTGACCCAAGTTCTTTACAATGTTGTAAAATACCCTCTGCTACCTGGTCCCTACTGTTCTGCCCAAATGTCACCTCGGTGAGACAGTCCCTGCGGAGCCACTGTATTTCTCCACCCCGCAACCCAAAACTCGAGGCCCCTCGTGCCCTGCTTGGGGTTTTTGTTTTGCTATGGTGGTGTCGCTTTCGAAACCCGTGCATCATGCTCAGGTGCGCTCCCTGAGGACAGGAGGTTTTGAATGTTGTCCCTGATGAACCTAGAGCAGATCTGACAAATTGTAACATTTGTTGAATGAACAAAGGCATGCCTCAGAAACAGCTCAAAGCCATTCTGAACTGGATCTCGGGTCCCAATTGAGAGAATTATGCTAAGAATGCCATGCTGGAACAAAATGACTTTTGCCAGATTGCAATTTCTGCTGTATCTCCCCAAATTTCATTGATTTGCCTACTATGTTGATAATTTGGCCATACCTATATGCCACATAAATTATTTAATGTTTTTCTTTAAATTGACTGTTTTTAATTTTTTACCCTTGTCCTAGATGATAATATCCATGAAATCATTAGTTTGGGATGCTGGTTATAGATTTTCCTATACAATGTTAAATCAAACCTAAACATTTTTTTCTACATTTTTTTGTGTACCACCTAAAACACTGCCCACCATATAGGAAGCAGTAATAAATATATGCTTTGGGAGGCCGACGCAGGAGGATCTCTTGAGCCCAGGCATTTGAGACCAGGCTGAACAACATAGTTAAGATTCTGTCTCTACAAAAATTTTTTAAATTAGGCCGGGCACGGTGGCTCACGTCTGTAATCCCAGCACTTTGGAAAACCAAGGCAGGCAGATCACAAGGTCAGGAGTTCAAGACCAGCCAGGCCAACATGGTGAAATCCCATCTCTACTAAAAATACAAAAATAAGCCAGGTGTGGTGGCATGTGCCTGCAATCCTAGCTGAGGCAGAAGAATCATTTGAACCCAGGAGGTGGAATTTGCAGTGAGCTGAGATCATGTCACTTCACACCAGCCTGGGCGAAAGAGCAAAACTGTCTCAAAAAAAAAAAAAAAAAAAAAAAAAATTAAAATTAGCTGGGTATGGTGGTGCATGACAGTAATCCCAGCTACTCAGGAGGCTGAGGTGGGAGGATCGCTTGAGCTTGGGAGATCATGGCTCCAGTGAGCTGTGTGCCACTGAACTGTAGCCTGGACAACAGAGTGAGACCATGTCTCAAAAAAATAAATACATGCAAATGAATGAAGAGGAGATCCAGATAAAGTCCCAGCAAGAACTCCCTTCTGCCTCCTGATCCCAACCACAGTGTGGCCTCCGGTGGGGCCAGCTGGACCAGGAAGGGTAAAGCTATCTTTGGTGGGAGGTGCCAGGGCACGGGCTGCCTCAAGAGGACCCCTGGGCATTGGCAGGTGTGTTGCCTGAGTGAGGGTGGCAGAAGAAAAGGGCTTCCTTACCCATGTACAGATGGTCCTCGTTGGGGTCATCCAGGACCTTGGCACAGCCGCACAGAACGGGCAGGAAATGGACGGTGGGGGAGAAAAAGAGAGAACAGATATGAGCAGGAAGGAAGCAGCATCCACGTGGCTACATTTGCCAACAGAAGGGCTGCACTTGGCAGTGAGTTTCCCAGTTAAGATAGAGGGCATAGGGAAAACTCCAGAGTGTGAGATCCTAATGGCTATTTGGAAAATAAATGCCTCTTAGTCTGATCCTCAGGGATCTGAACGCTCAGACAGGAGGTTGCAAAAAGGAGGGGGCAAAATACCCCCTCAGAAATGTCTCATGCTTGAATAAGAATCCAACCCATCTCCTAGGAGACAAGAGTCTTGAGGGTGAAAATTCAAATCCCATCTGGGCTCAAGTAACTCCATGAAGCCTCCCCATTGCCCCTGGCCCCACAGAAAATGACGTCTCCCTGCCCGGAACAGCCATAACACTTTCTCTCTCTCCAAAGGGCAGGCAGCAGGCTACATCCACCTTGGTTTCATCAGTGGCATCCCGTACAGGGCATGGCATACAGTGGGTGCCCAGGGAACATCTGATGAATGAACAAATAGATGGGCTGGCAAAGAGTCTTGTTGGGTGGAAAGGCCAAATGCCATAGGGCAGCAGAGAGAAAGATACCCTGTCAGGACCCAGGGCCACTCACTAACCAAACGCCCTTGGGCTTCCTCAAAGACAGCCAACTCCAGCACCAGTGAGTCAAGACTGTGACGCTTAGTGTGACCGGTAGTGACGGCCTGCAACTGCCATCTCTCTTCTTTGGAAAGAAGCAAATGCAGCCTCCCTGACTAGACCAGTCCCCTGATTCCTCCCCCAGCACGTCCACTTTCTCCAGCCACCCAAGATCAAGAAGATGGCAGGCCCTGGGAAAGGGAGGCACTGTAGGCAGAGCCTGGGCAAGCAGCCTGAAGCTCTGAGCCGTGCCCTGTGGGGAAGGCACACCCGGGGCCTTGTCCACATAGAGTTCTGCACCAGATGAGTCGCAGGCAAGGTGGTAGCTAGCCCTCACATCTCTCGAAGACAGGGTGTACTCCCTCAAATAGAGGCCTCCAGCCCTTTGCACATGCAGTTCCCTGCCCTGTAATGCCTTTCCATGACTTCTCATCCAGGAACAACCATGGCCACCTCAAACGTCATTTCTTCTAAGAGGCCCCTCCCAGCCTCTCCCAGTGAGCTGCCTGTCCTGTACTGCCATGGCACTCTGAACGTCCAGCACGGTGACAAGTCCTCGTCATCTAGACCAGAGGTGCTCCAAACATGACCTGGAGACCTGCGGATCCCCGAGATGCTTTCAGGGAGTTTACAAGGTTCACCATTTTCACTTTAAAATGAAGACAATATTTGCCTTTGTGACTCTCTTCCACTAGTCTACAGGGTTTTCCAGAACCCTGATGATATGTTATATCACGACAGACTGAACGCAAAAGCAGATAGGAGAATCTAAATGTCTCCTATTAAGCCAAACATTAACCAAAAAAAGGCAAAAATGAAAAACTAAGCCACTCTCTTTATTTTTCATAAAAATGTGTGACTCATGTTAATATGTAATAAGCTTATTGTCTTTTTTTTCTTTTCTTTTTTAGAGATAGGGTCTTACTCTGTCTCCCAGGCTGGAGCGCAGTGGTGCAGTCATGGCTCCCTGCAGCCTTGAACGCCTGGGCTGAGATGATTCTCCCATCTCAGCCTTAGGAACAGCTGGGGCCACAGGTGTGCAGCACCATACCTGGCTAATTTTTTAAATTTTTTGCAGGGATGAGGTTTCTCCATGTTGCTCAGGCTGGTCTCAAACTGCTGGCCTCAAGCAATCCTCCCACCTCAACCTCCCAAAGTGCTGGGATTATAGGCGTGAGCCACTGTGCCTAGCCTGTTGTTTTTAAATGAATTAATAGTTTAAATTTAATTTTCTGAGTTTTAAATTCTAATGTGGTAGATACCAATAAATATAACTCATATAAGCAAAAGTGCTATGGGGGTCTTAAAAAAAAATTTTTTTTTTTGAGACAGAGTTTCACTCTCGTCACCCAGAATGGAGTGCAATGGCATGATCTCTGCTCACTGCAACCTCCACCTCCCGGGTTCAAGCAATTCTGCCTCAGCCTTCCCAAGTAGCTGGGATTACAGGCACCGACGCCATGCCCAGCTAATTTTTTGTATTTTTAGCTGAGATGGGGTTTTTTAGGAGTACAAAGGGATCCTGAGACCTGAAAGTATGAGAACTGCTGATGTAGTGCAGGGGCTGGCAAACTACAGCCTGTGGGCCAAACTCAGCCCTCTGCCTATTTATTTTTGTTTATTTGTTTCATATTTTTAGTAGAGACAGGGTTTCACCATGTTGGCCAGGCTTGTCTCAAACTCCTGGTTTCAAATGACCTGGCCACCTCGGCCTCCCAGAGTGCTGGGATCACAGGTGTGGGCCAATGGGCCCGGCCTTGTTTTTGAAAATAAAGTGTTACTGGAACACAGCCATGCCATTTGTTTACATCGTGTGTGGCTGCTTTGGCACTACGATTACCCACTTGTGTAAGCACAAAGAGAGCCAGCTTTAAAGAGACAGAAATGGGTGAAGGGATCCCTCTGAGCCTCAATTTCTTTGTCCATAAAATAAGAGTAACAAATACCTGACAGAAAAATGAAGCAGGCAAAAGAAAGAAGGGGAAAAAAAAGAAATGAGTAGTAACTAGTCTTGGGGAGTGTTTGCGACTCGGCCCTGCAGCGAGAGGTCTGGTTGGCTGGGCTCTCCCTGGAAGTCAGAGGGTGTTTGGGGACTCACACGGCCAGGTCCTTTGGGGACTCACACAGCCAGGGCCTCCCCACCTCCTTTGCGCCTCCGCCCTCACCTCCACCAGCTTCACCACATTGGGGTGGTCCAGCTTCTTGAGGATGGCGATTTCCTGGTACACCTGCTCAATGGGGCCCCTGGGCTGGATGCAGCCTCCAGGGGCTGGCCGGGTGCCTCGGGGTGGGGGGCGACCTGGAGGAGACAGAAATGGACCGAGGGTCAGGGCGGAGAGACTTTCCTCCACAGAGGGCAGCCACAGGCGGGATGACAAAAGCGGGAAGGTCTCCGCAGGGCTGGAGGGGCTGCCACCACTAGGGGCTTTAACTTGCCTTCTCCTCCTCTGCCTCCTCTGCTGCTGGAAGTGAGTGAGGGCGGAGGCCTGAGCCGTCCTGTGAATTCCCTCCTTTCCGTCACATCCCCAGTCCATGCCCCCGTCCATGGTGAGAGGCAGGAGTGCTGCGGCAACTGCAGCTCAGCTCAGCAACCTCAACACCCCAGGGTGAGTCGATTGCTGCCCCTCTCTGGGCTCAGTTTTCGTAGTCCATAAAACAGACATCAATATGGTCTTTTATCTCCTTAACTCACAGCACAGATGGCTGGCTGGGCACTGTGGCTCATGCCTATAATCCCAGCACTTTGGAAGGCTCAGGCGGGTGGATTGCTTGAGCCCAGGAGTTCAAGACCAGCCTGGGTAACACAGCAAAACCCGACTCTACAAAAATTACAAAAAATTAGCCAGGTATGGTGGCATGTGCCTGTGGTCCCAGCTACTCAAGAGCTGAGGTGGGACGATCACCTGAGCCCAGGAAGGTCAAGCCTGCAGTGAGCCATGATCATGCCACTGCACTCCACCTGGGTGACACAGCGAGACTCTACCTCAAAAAAGAAAAGAAATAGCACAGATGTAAAACGAAGCCAGGAAGAAGAAAAGAAGCAAGCATCATGAGAGAAAAACAAAAGGTTACGCCAGAAAGGAGAGGCACTCAGGTCACCGCCTGACCCTCCAGTAAATAATAAACGAACAGGGCCGGGCAAGGTGGTTCACACCTATAATGCCAGCACTGGGAGGCTGAGGCGGGTGGATCATGAGGTCAGGAGTTCGAGACCAGCCTGGCCAACATGGTGAAACCCCGTCTCTACTAAAAATACAAATATTAGCTGGGAGTGGTGGAGGGGACCTGCAACCCCAGCTACTTGGGAGACTGAGGCAGGAGAATCACTTCAAACCAGAGGACAGAGTTTGCAGTGAGCCGAGATTGTGCCACTGCACTTTAGCCTGGGCGAAAGAGCAAAACTTCTGTCTCCAAAATAATAATAATAATAATAGGCAAACAGTCACAAGGATGTACAGGCCCACAGTGGAAACCCTGACGATGGCACATATCCTGTGTAAGGAAGGCTCTAAGTGTGATTAATAGAACAGAACTGGGATGTGATCAGCCTTGGAAAAGGCAAGGCAAAAGTGCAGGAATCAGAAGGGGGGTGTGAAAGAAGAGAAGCTGCGTTCAAAGGAAAAGGAGGGCGAGAACAGCCTCCTCTTGCAGAGTGAGGAGATAGGAGACACTCGCCACGCAGGGAGGGGAAGTGGAGGGTGTGTGGCCACAGAGGAGCGGGCCAGCCTGCTGGAGAAAGGGAGGCGCTATGGTCAGGATGTTTGTGATCCTCCAAAATTCTCGTGTGAAAACCTGGTCCCCAGTGTGATGGTATTAGGACATGGGACTTCCGGAGAAGAAGAGGTCAGGAGGGTGGAGCCCTCCTGAATGTTATAAGAGACCCCAGAGAGCTGCCTCGCCCCTCTGCCAGGTAAGGATTCGGTAAGAAGGCACTATCCATGTTTGTCTGTGGTCTCCCAGGCTGGAGTTCAGTGGTGTAATCAAGAATCACTCCAGCCTTGAACTCCCAGGCTCAAGTGATCCTCACACCTCAGCCCACCGAGTAGCTAGGACTACAGGCACATATCACCATGCCCAGCTAATTTGTAAATTGTCGGTAGAGACGGGGTCTCACTACATTGCCCGCACTGGTCTCCAATTCCTGAGTTCAAGTGATTCACAAACCTCAGCCTCACAAAGGTTGGTGTGAGCCACCGCACCCCGCCTGAGATGGTGCTAATTACAAACCAGCCACCAGAAGTGTGAGAAATAAATGTCTGTGGGTTAGGCCACCCAGTCTCCGGTACGTTGTTAGAGCATACCATTTGCTATTTTGTTAAGACAGGAGGTAAGAAGGAGTGTTTAAGCAAGCGAAATCCTCCACAGTCACTGGAAGAAGTCGGAAGCAGATGTCAAAAATGGATAATAGTTACACAAGGATTACTGCCTGGTGCAGTGTTTGGATACGCAGGATAAACGAGGGTCCTACAGTTAGGATGGGGTTTGTGTGTTCTGATCTAATTTCTCTTTTTGGCCCAAGCTGACATTTTGCCCAGCAACGCTGGCAGGGAGCTTATGTTGAAGCAGCCTCTGATAAGCTCACCTGCAGGCCTATCATCTGACCACACACAAGAGTTACCAGAAACTAACAGTGCTAAAAGCCAAGGCTGCCTGTAGGAGAAGGGAGGGGAGCAAGAAACTCTCCTCCATTATACGCCTTCCTGTGCTTTGGCTTTTTTTTTTTTTTTTTTTTGGTAGATATTTTTCAAATACCTCATGGTATTTAAATTTTTTTAATTTACCCTTTTTTTGTTGTTGTTGAGATGGAGTCTCGCTCTGTCACACAGGCTGGAGTACAGTGGCGAGATCTCGGCCCACTGCAACCTCCACCTCCTGGGTTCAAGCGATTCTTCTGCCTCCGCCACCCAAGTACCTGGGATTACAGGCATGCACCACCACCCCCAGCAAATTTTTGCATTTTTAGTAGAGATGGTGTATCACAATATTGGCCACGTTGGTCTCAAACTCCTGACCTCATGATCTGCCCACCTCAGCCTCCCAAAGTGCTGGGATTACAGGTGTGTGCCTGGCTTTTCTTTCTTTCTTTCTTTTTTTTTGAGAGAGAATCTCACTCTGTTGCCCAGGCTGGAGTGCAGTGGCACGATCTCAGCTCATTGCAACCTCCATCTCCAGGGTTCCAGCGATTCTCCTGCCTCAGCCTCCTGAGTAGCTGGGCCTACAGGCGAATGCCACCACACCCAGCTAATTTTTGTATTTTTAGTAGAGAAAATGTTTCACTGTGTTGGCCAGGTTGGTCTTGAACTCCTGACCTCACGTGATCCACCTGCCTCGGCCTCCCAAAGAGCTGGGATTACAGGCGTGAGCCACTGTGCCTGGCCAACTACTGAATACTTTCAATGCCTCCCTAAATACATACATATATATAAATCTGGTATCTATTGGCATTCACCCATCATGTCCCCTGTCCCCCAGAGCCCCTAGCAAGCACAAATCTACTTTTATTCCTATGGGTTGGATAATTCTGGGTATTTCACATAAATAGAATCACATAATATGTGACCTTTTGTGTTAGGCCTCTTTTTTTTTTTTTTTTTGAGATGGAGTTTTGCTCTTGTTGCCCAGGCTGGAGTACTATGGCATGATCTCGGCTCACTGCAACCTCTGCCTCCCGGGTTCATGCAATTCTCCTGCCTCAGCCTCCCAAGTAGCTGGAATTACAGGCACCCGCTACCACGCCTGGTTAATTTTTGTATTTTTAGTAGAGACAGGGTTTCACCATGTTGGCCAGGCTGGTCTAGAACTCCTGATCTCTCTGCCTGCCTCAGCCTCCCGAAGTGCTGGGATTATAGGCATGAGCAACGGCACTCAGCCAGGCTTCTTTCACTTAATATAATGTCTTTAAGACTCCTCTGTGTTGGAGCATGAATTGGTACTTCATTACTTTTTATGGCTGACTAATATTCCATTGGTTGCAATATCTACTCTCTTCATTAGCTGAGGACATGTGAGTTGTTTCCACTTTTTAGTTATTGTGACTAAACCTGCTATGAACATTCACATACAAGATCCTGTGTGAACAAGTATGTTCAGTTCTCTTGGGTATGTAAGTAGGAGTGAAATTACTGAATCATATGGTAACACCATGTTTAACTTTTTGAAGAATTGCCAGAGTGTTTTCCTCTATTGGATTTTTTTACTTTACATCTATATAACTTTAACAGATATTTTTATTTTATTATTTTTTGAGACAGATCTTGCTCTGTCACCCAGGCTGAAGTGCAGTGGTGTGATCTAGGCTCACTACAAACTCCACGTCCCAGGTTCAAGAAATTCTTGTGCCTCAGCCTCCCAAATAGCTGGGACTACAGGCATGCGCCACTACCCTTGGCTAATTTTTGTATTTGTAGTAGAGATGAGGTTTCACCTTGTTGGTCAGGTTGGTCTTGAACTTCTGGCCTCCAGTGATCCACCTGCTTCCGTCTCCCAAAGTGCTGGGATTATAGGCATGAGCCACCGTGTCCAGCCATAAATATTTTTAAGAAAAAATGAATAAAGAGGCTGGGCATGGTGGCTCACCCCTATAATCCCAGCACTTTGGGAGGCCAAGGCAGGCAGATCACAAGGTCAAGAGATCAAGACCATCCAGGCCAACATGGTGAAACCCTGTCTCTACTAAAAATACAAAAATTAGCTGGGTGTGGTGGTGTGTGCCTGTAGTCCCAGCTATTCAGGAAGCTGAGGCAGGAAAATCGTTTGAACCCCGGAGACAGAGGTTGCAGTGAGCCAAGATCATGCTACTGCACTCCAGCCTGGGAGACAGAGTGAGAGACTGTCTCAAAAAAAAAAAACAAAAAAAGAATAAACAACCTTAGCAACCTTAGCAAGAAGTTAAGCTCTGCCTTCAGCAGGGAGCCCTGAGCAGGATGGAGTGTCCACCCAGAGGCCCAGCCTTGCCTTCAGTAGGAAGCCCTGAGCGGGATGGGGTACCCACCCAGAGGCTCAGCGCTGCCTTCAGCAGGGAGCCCTGAGCGGGATGGGGTGCCCACCCAGGGCACCCTCTGCAACAGTTCCCATCCAAGGGGCTGTGCTCTATCTTGCCCCAGCGCCTGCACCTAAGAACAAAGGCTGGCCAAACTCACGTGGAAAGCCGGCCTGCCGGATCAGCTTCTTTTTGGACAGCACCTTCATTGCCTGCAGGAAAAAAGATCCCAGGTCCTGGTTAAAGCAGGGAGGAGAAGGGGGAGGAGGGCGAAGTGAGGGTTCATCTACTCCAAGGCTGGCCCAAGCTCCTGGCCCCCTGGCCCCCTTGCAGGCTCAGGACAACAGAGTAAGCCCCTCATTACCAGAGGGGGTTAAGTAGCCATGAGGTGTGCTGAGGCTAGACTCCTGGGGTACCTCCAGCCCTGAGGTGTTCCTGAGGCCCACAGTCAGCTCTCCCAGCTGGGAAACCACGAGCCTTGGGACTTGCTGCCATCAAATCAAAACACAAGGGAGCTGGAGCAATGGGCAAAGGAGGGACAGGACTGGTTGTTTTACACACGGGGAAACTGAGGCTTGGCTGTTTTACACATGGGGAAATAGCACTTGTCAAGGACACATGGTTGGCACACAGTAGAGTCAGGTTCAAACCTATGCTGGACTGACTCCAAAGCCACCCATGCAGGTATCTTTGTCATGGCTGCCTTGTTCTCAGTACTACAGAGGATACAGAGATGACAGCTCAGAGGAAGGGCATAAATGCCTTCTGTTGAATGCGTAACTCCTAGGCTAATCACCTCACCTCCCCATTTTCCCATCTGTAAAATGGGCATACCACTTCCTTCCTAAGGCATGAAATAAACATGACCTAAGAATAAAATGAGACAACAGCTGTGAAAACTTTCCAGGAAGCTGAGTGCTGGAAAGGAGGCTCTTCTGTGGATAAGGATGGGGCAGTGAGGAGAATGTGGATACTCACATAGTAGGTATTGTCATTTTCATTGTAGGCCAACTTGACGACGCCATAGGAGCCCTGGATAAAGGGAGATGCCCATGACATACTATCCAGAAGTTAAATCTGTAAAATGAGAACCCTAATACAGAGGGTGCAAACCGGCAGCCCATTGGTCAAATCTGTCCCACAACTGTACTTTGTTGGAGCCCAGGTTTTCACAAAGTTGAGATTAATTGCCAACATTAAAAAACAGAAAGACCTGGGCCGGGTGCGTGGCTCATACCTGTAATCTCAACACTTTGGGAGGCCAAGTCAGGCGAATCACTTGTGGTCAGGAGTTCAAGGTCAGCCTGGCCAACATGGCAAAACCCTATCTCTACTGAAAATACAAAAATTAGCCAGGCATGGTGGCAGGTGCCTCTAATCCCAGCTACTTGGGAAGCTGAGGCATGAGAAGTGCTTGAACCAGGAAGGCGGAGGCTGCAGTGTGCCAAGATTGCAGCACTGCACCCGAGCCTGGGCAACATAACGAGGCTCAGTCTCAGAAAAAAAGAAAGATCTGATATAAAAATCCATATTCCTGGCCAGGCGTGTTGGCTCATGCCTGTAATCCAAGCACTTTGGAGGCCAAGGCGGGCGGATCACCTGAGGTCAGGAGTTCAAGACCAGCCTGACCAACATGGTGAAACCCTGTCTTTAAAAAAAGTTTAAAAAAGAAAAAAAAAAATCCATATTCTTTCCAGGCACAGTGGCTTACACCTGTAATCCCAGCACTTTGAGAGGCCAAGGAGGGTAGATCACTTGAGGTCAGGTTTGAGAACAGCCTAGGCAACATAGTGAAACCCCGTCTCTACAAAAAATACAAAAATTAGCCAGGTGTGGTGGTGTGCACCTGTAGTCCCAACTACTTGGGGGGCTGAGGCGGGAGAACCACTTGAGCCCAGGAGGCAGAGGTTGTAGGAAGCTGAGCATGCGCCACTACACTCCAGCCTCGGTGACAGAGTAAAACCTGTCTCCAAAAAAAAAAAAAAAAAAAAATCCAGATACCTAGTTTCTTTTGAAAAAAATTGGAAGCTCTAGCTATATGTAGCCCTCATTTCCATATGTTAATGCTTTACCATAGATGTAGCCCTCATTTCCATATGTTAATACTTTGCCATATATGTAGCCCTTATTTCCATATGTTAATTGTTTGCCAAGTCCCTACTACCTTACTACCATTCCCTACTGCATGGGTGTGGTACACTTGGCATGCCTCTCTCCTTTCTGTTACTTACTTGTTTTCTATTGGCATTCAGATTTTTGACCCGGGTAATGATACCCCCATTGGCTAAAACAAAAGCAAAACTAGATGTCAGAGTACCTCAGGGTGAAACAAAACCCCAAATGTGATGGGAATGTAACTATCACCAAGGTAAAATGAAATTTCTCTGGAAGCTTTCTGAGCTTCTGCAGAAACATATTTAATTTGACAAAACCCCCTCCACCAACCCTGCCTCCAAAGACACCTCTCCTGCTCGCAGCTTTACCTGTCCCCTCCATAGTACCTCAATGCCCCCAATGAATGCAGAAAAACACCCTGGCTCCAGGGATATTCACCTTTCCAATTTCATCCTTCAGGGTATACTGATTTAGCTGCACACAGTCCTAGAGAGTAAGCAGAGACACGTGGAAAATGAATTTTAAGTTTGCAACTAGAGGCCAGGCGCAATGACTCATGTCTGTAATCCCAGCACTTTGGGAACTCATGGACTCACTTGAGTTCATGAGTTCCAGACCAGCCTGGCCAACATGGTGAAATCCCGTCTCTACTAATAATATACAAATTAGGCCGGGCATGGTGGTTCATGCCTGTAATCACAGCACTCTGGGAGGCCGAGGTGAGTGGATCACCTGAGGTCAGGAATTCAAAACCAGCCTGGACAACATGGTGAAACCCCATCTCTACTAAAAATACAAAAATTAGCTGGGTGTGGTGGCATACGCCTGTAATCCCAGCTACTCAGGAGGCTGAGGCAAGAGAATTGCTTGAACCCAGGGGACGGAGGTTGCAGTGAGCCAAAATTGCATCATTGTACCAGCCTAGACAACAAGAGCAAGACTCCATCTTAAAAAAAAAAAAAAAAAAGCCAGGCGTGGTGTTAGGCCTCCTGTAATCCCAGCTACTCAGGAGGCTGAGGCACAAAAATCGCTTGAACCCAGAGGCGGAGGTTGCAGTGAGCCGAGATTGCACCATTGCACTCCAGCCTGGGCAACAGAGTAAAACTGTGTCTCAAAAAAAAAAAAAAAAGAAGTTTGCAACTAGATACATTCCTCCAAATTAAACATACACAGGTAACCAGAACCCAAATCAAGAAAGAGAACATCCCCAGCTCCTCAGAAACCACTCCCACCCACTGCCCCTCACCAGGGTGACCACTATCCTGACTTCTAACAGCACAGATTTTGCTTCTTGTACTTTGTCAAAATGTAACCACATACTGTGTATTCTTGTAAAACCCATTTTTTAGAAGGTTGTTCCTACTTTTAAAAAGTAAAATTTAAATCAAACAAGTCATCCTTGGCTACATTGTCCTGTAAAAACATAAAGTGAAAGAAGACAAAATCTGTGTGACTTTAGGGTAGACAAGCGTTTCTTAGATAATACAAAAAAGTACAGACAAAAGGAAACAAATGATAAATTGGACTTCGCCAAAATTAAAACTTTGGCTCTTTTCTTTTTTTTTGAGACAGAGTTTCACTTTTGTTGCCCGTGCTGGAGTGCTGGAGTGCAATGGCGTGATCTCGGCTCACTGCAACCTCCACCTCCTCGGTTCAAGCGATTCTCCTGCCTTAGCCTCCCAAGTAGCTGGGACTACAGGTGTGTGCCACCATGCCTGGCTAATTTTTGTATTTTTTTTAGTAGAAATGGGGTTTCACCGTGTTGGCCAGGCTAGTCTTGAACTCCTGACCTCAGGTGATTCGCCCGCCTCAGCCTCCCAAAGTGCTGGGATTACAGGTATGAGCCACCTTGCCCGGCCAAAACTTTGGCTCTTTAATACACTATAAAGAAAATGAAAACGGCCAAGTACAGCAGCTCATGCCTGTAAACTCAACACTTTAGAAGGCAGGAGGACTGCTTGAGCCCAGGAGTTTTAGGTAGCAGTGAGCTATAACCACACCACTGCATTCTAGCCTGGGCAACAAAGTGAAACTCTAAAAAAAAAAAAAAAAAAAAAGGAAAAAAAAATGGAAGAGAAGGAAAGGGAAGGAGAGAGGAGGGGAGGGGAGGGCAGGGGAAAAAGAAGGGGAAAGAGAAAGGGAAAGAGAAAAGGAAGGGAAGGAAGGGAAAGAGAAAGGGAAGGGAAGGGGGAAAGGAAAAGAGAAAGAAAAGAAAGGAAAGCGAGGAAGTAAACAAAAAGGCAAGCCTCAAACTTGCGATTCGCAGCACAGATAATAGACAAAGGACCCTTACAACTCAATAAGATGACCAACAACCCAATTTAAAAATGGGCAGAAGATGTGAACAGAACTTTCTCCAGAGAAAATATACAAGTGAACATAAGCAAAGGAAAAGACACTCACCATCACTAGTCATCAGGTAAATGTAAATTAAAACCATATCCACTAGGCTGGCCAAACTCAAGAGGACTAATCAAGCTGGGTGAGGTGGCTCACACCTGTAATCCCAGCACTTTGGGAGGCCAAGGCAGGTGGACTGCTTGAGCCCAGGAGTTCAAGACCAGCCTGTGCAACATGGTGAAACTCTGTCTCTACAAAAAAAATACAAAAAATTAGCCGGGCGTGGTGGTGTGCACCTTTAGTCCCCGCTACTCAGGAGGCTAAGATGGGAGGATTGATTGAGCATGGGAAATTGAGGCTACAGTGAGCAGTGATTGCACAACACTGCATTCCAGCCTGGGTGACAGAATAAGATACTGTCTAAAAAAAAAAAAAATTAAAAAGGAGATTGATCAGACCAAGTAGTGGAAGAATGCAGAGCAAATGAAATTTTTATACACCGCTGGCAGGAATGTAAAAGGGTGCAATCTTTGGAAAACAGTTTGTCAGTTTCTTTTCTTCTTTTTTTTTTTTTTTTTTTTTAAGGCATTGAGGCAGGGTATCATTCTGTTCCCAGGCTAAAGTAGAATGGCAAGATCACAGCTCACTGTAACCTCGAACTATTGGGTTCAAAAGATCCTGCCACCTCAGCCTCTCAAGCTGGGACTACAGGAATGTGCCAGCACATCCAGCTAGTTTTTGTATTTTTAGTAGAGACAGGATTTCACCATGTTGACCAGGCTGGTCTCCAACTCCTGGCCTCAAGTGATCTGTCCGCCTCGGCCTCCCAACGTGCTGGGATTACAGGCGTGAGCCACTGACCCTAACCTGTTTTGTTTTTTGGAGAGATGAGTCTTGCTATGTTGCCCAGGCTGGTCTCAAACTCCTGGTCTTAAGCGATCCTTCTTCCTCAGTCTCCCAAGTAGCCGGGATTACAGGCACAAGCCATTGCACCAGGCCTTGGCAATTTCTTAACAAACACCTACCATACCACAGGCCATTCTACCCAATAGAAATGAAAATCTGTTGGCCGAGCGCGGTGGCTCACGCCTGTAATCCCAGCACTTTGAGAGGTCGAGGTAGGCGGATCATGAGGTCAAGAGATCGAGACCATCCTGGCCAACATGGTGAAACCCCATCTCTACTAAAAATACAAAAAATAGCCAGTCATGGTGGCACATGCCTGTGGTCCCAGCTACTCAGGAGGCTGAGGCGGAAGAATCTCTTGAACCCAGGAGGCGGAGGTTGCAGTGAGCCGAGATTGTGCCACTGCACTCCAGCCTGGCGACAGAGCAAGACTCCGTCTCAAAAAAAAAAAAAAGAAGTGTAAATCTGTTTACGAAAACTTGCATATAAATATTAATAACAGTTTTAGTTGTAATAATAAAAAATTGGAAGCAATTCAAATGTCCTTCAACGGGTGAACAGCTATACAAACTGTGGTACATCCATACAATGGAATTTATTCAGCAATAAAAAGGAACTACGGATATACGCCACAACATAGATAAATCTCAAAATCATGATGCTGTGAAAGAAGCTAAGCTAAAAAGGAGCCATTGCTCATGGGTCCTAGCTCTGTCTTTGGCTCACGCTGTGAATTCTCCCTGCTCTGAACTCTCCAGGGCCCCATCTCCAATGATGAAAGTTTTCCTAGCCTTCAAAATGTAGCCCCCATAGCCCCTTTAAGATCAATCCCTTTGGCTGGGTACGGTGGCTCACACCTATAATCCCAGAACTTGGGAAAACTGAGGCGGGTAGATCACTTAAGGTCAGAAGTTCAAGACCAGCCTGGCCAACATGGTGAAACCCCATCTCTAGTATAAAAAAAAAAAAAAAAAAATACAAAAATGAGCCGGGTGTCATGGCACACTCCTGTAGTCCCAGCTACTAGGGAGGCTGAGGCAGGAGAATCACTTGAATCCGGAAGACGGAGGTTGCAGTGAGCCAAGATCAAGCCACTGCACTCCAGCCTGGGTGACAGAGCGAGACTGCGTCTATAAAAAAAAATCAGCCTCTTTAGAAAGGCATCCTGATGTTGAGTCTTCTCCCAATTAAATTCATTAATTTCTTCCACAAATATTTTTGCCCTCCTGCTACATGCCAGGCACTGTGCTAAGCGCTGGGGATGGGAGTGGGGTGGGGGATGAACGAAATGTTCCTATGGAGCTTACGTTCTGAAGACAGGCAATAAACAACGAAACCAACACACACACCGTCAGATGCTGACGAGTGTCATGAAGGAAAGCGGGCCACGGGGTAGAGAGAGGCTGGGGGTGCTTTAGGGAGGGTGGCCCAGGAAGCCTTTTGGAGGAGGTGATACTGGAGGTGAGACTTGGACATTAGACGGAACAGGCCTTACAGAGCTTGCGTGGGGTGGCAGGGAGGTGGTTCCAAGCAGAAGGTGCAGCGAGAGTAAAGAAACCAGGCGGGCAAGAGCTTGGATTCCAAGGAATGCGAAGAAGGCAGGAACAGAGGAAGCTTAGGGAGCAGGCAACAGAAAGGCAGGGGGTTGGGGGAAGGGCCAGACCGCACAGGGCCCTGTGAACCCCGGTGGGGATCTGAGTTCTAATCTGCGCCCCAGAGCTCACGGTAGGGGGTCCTATGAGAAATGGTCACGAAGTGCTGAACCCAGTGCCTGGTGCCAACACACGCTCAGCCAGGAGGGCGGTCGCCAGGCTCTCAGTGACCGCTTCGCTCCCTCACAGCTTCCGCTCACCCGCACCTCAGTCTCTTTGCTGGAGGCTCCCTCTGGCCCTGCCACTGCTCTGTCCATACCCGCAGTGGGTCACACACGCCTGCCCCAGCAGCCCTCACCCATGAGTGTAAACACCCCAGCTCCCTCGCCCCTGGTGGGATGACTCTGAGGCTGCTGTTCTGTGCTGTTCCCCAGGGTCCCCCCGAAGGAACAAGCCCCAGCGGCCCACACTCCACACTGGTAACCAGCTCCATAACCCGTGCTTTGCTGACTGCCTTCCCTTCCCCATGCTGATTCACAACACCCCTAGGGCCCCCTTTTGGCCCCAGCCGCCCCCCAGGTTCTCTGGAGTCAACTCCCAGGTCAACTGTTGCACTCAAATCCTTCTAGGGGACCTCATCCTTCCACAGAGACCCTGCTGGGGGCAGGGAAGGGCACCGGGGACCCCCAGGACCCAGCTTACCACCGACTCACGCACCTGCATACCCGTGATGGAGACATGGTGCGACTCCACTGTGGGCCGCCGGGGCAGCCGAGGCGAGGACTGTGGGGAGCTGACAGGCGAGTAGGGCAAGGATGGGCAGATGCAGCGTCCGTTCATGTCCAGGCCACCGCCGGCTGCCAGCCCAGCCTGGGACCGCTCTTGCAGAGACAGCTTGCGACCAGAGAGGTGGGGCCGCGCTTGGGACCCGGAGGTGTCGAGGGGGGCCTCTTGGCCATCAGCCTCCAGAGGCCGGTCCCGGGCCCCGCTGAGGTCCACAGCACAGCCCGGCTCGCACTCGGTGACCACGATGAAGGACTCCATGCCCAGGTGGATGCTCAAGGATGAGAGGCCCCGCAGGGCCGCACAGGGCTGCTGGCTTTCACTGCTGCTGCTGCCCCTGCCCCCCAGATCATGCTGGGGGGCGGCCCGGTTGCTGCTGGGCTGGCTAGAGACACATGATGACATGGTGCATCCGCCAGCTTCATCCAGCACACTGGGGCACTCCCATCCGGCAGCGGAGCCACCTGTGGAGAGAGAAAGGGTCAGCAGGCCCGGCTCCTGCGGGCAGGGACAGGGAAGGAGCACCTCTCCTCCTGGCCCGGGCTGCTGTCTAATTCCTGCCTCCAGTTGACATCCTAAAAAAATCTTGCAAAATATGATGTGCGCCGGGCGCAGTGGCTCATACCTGTAATCCCAGCACTCTGGGAGGCCGAGGCGGGTGGATTACGACGTCAAGGGATTGAGACCAACCTGGCCAACATGGTGAAACCCCATCTCTACTAAAATACAAAAAATTCGCTGGACATGGTTGCGGGCACCTGTAATCCCAGCTACTCAGGAGGCTGAGGCAGGGGAATCGCTTGAATCCAGGAGGCAGAAGTTGCAGTGAGCCGAGATCACACCACCGCACTCCAGCCTGGCAACAGAGCAAGACCCCTTTTCAAAAAATATATATATATGCTGTAATCTGATCTCAGTCTATACAGAAAAACACAGTCTGCATCTTTCACCTCCCCCCCCCTTTTTTTTTGAGACAAGGTCTCTCTCTTTCTCTGCTGCCCAGGTAGGAGTACAGTGGCGCAATCATAGCTCACTGAACCCTTGAACTCCTAGGCTCAAGCAACCCTCCCATCTCAGCCTCCCAAGCAGCTGGGCTACAGGCATGTGCCACCACATCCAGCTTGCATCTTCTCGTTTTAAAAGCCCCTTCTCATACACATGACAACAATTCCTAACTCAATTCTTATAGGAACAAGTATAGGAAAACCCCCAAATAGAGCACATATGTTCCCTACAGAATTGACAAATGATTCCAGCTCAAGCCACCTGTTGCTCCAGGAATCTGGGCCTACTATTGCCCTTTGTTTTTTCCCAAGAGACACCCTGAGGAGGTTAATAAGGTTGCCTGACGTTTTCACATTAGCAGTTATTTCTAATGTTTTTAAATGCTGGGCACTAAAAATGAAGGTCAGGGCCAGGCACAGTGGCTCACACCTGTAATCCCACCACTTTGGGAGGCCAAGGCAGGCAGATCACTTCTGGACAGGAACTCCAGATCAGTCTTGCCAACATGGTGAAACCTTGCCTCTACTAAAAACACAAAAATTAGCCAGGTATGGTGGCACACGCCTGTAATCCCAGCTACTCAGGAGGCTGAAGAAGGAGAATCACTTGAACCCAGGAGGCGGAGGGTGCAGTGAGCTGAGATCGCACCATTGCACTCCAGCCAGGACAACAACAGGAGACTCCATCTCAAAAAAAGAGAAGAAAAAACAAAAAGGCCAGGTGCAGGGGCTCACTCCTGTAATCTCAGAACTTTGGGAGGCCAAGGAGGGTGGATCACCTGAGGTCACGAGTTTGAGACCAGCCTGGCCAACATGGTGAAACGCTATCTCTACTGAAAACACAAAAATTAGCCGGGCATGGTGGTGGTCACCTGTAATCCCAGCTACTCAGGAGGCTGAGACAGGAGAATCACTTGAACCCGGGAAGCAGAGGTTGCAATGCGTGAGCCAAGATCGCACCACTGCACTCCAGCCTGGGTAACAGAACAAGACTCATCCCCCACACACACAAAAAAAGATTAACACATCCCCTGAGGCTGTCAAATCTTACCATCTCTGAGACAGAACATTAACCTTTGGTTCATATGTTTGACAAATTCTGCTGGACAAATGTCACAGGTACCACTGGAATTCAGGGAGTACATCTATGGACGGACACCTGTGGATGATGGCCACTCCATGCCAATCACCCATATCACAAAGGGTCTCTCTAGAGGTCCCAGGAAAACAGTGGGGACTCAGCAGAGAGTTTATGAATGAATAAAATGGTATCTCTGATGACACTGGGTGGTGGTGGGTGCGGAACAGAAAGGAAGGTACAGACAGCGGAAAACCAGAGCTCCCTGGAAGATCTGGCTGAGAGGCAGAAAATGTCCCTGAGCCCTCTTGGACAGAGAAGAATTGATGGAATAGCTACTATGCCAAGCAGGTAGCAGGGAAAGTCCAACAGGAAAGGCAAAAGGAAAAAACACAACGTTCCAGCGCTGACACGGGCCTGATTCATGCACAGACAGTGTGGTAAAAGAACACCAAAGAATCCAATCATGTGGCAAGATGCTCAACCGCATAGTGAGAGAACTGCAAATTCAAACTACAGTGAGGCAGCCTGGTGGTTCCCCAAAAAGTTAAACATGGAGTTATGACATAACCAGCAATTCCTCTCCTAGGTATAGACCCAAAAGAATTGAAAGCAGTGATTCAAACAGATACTTGTACACCAGTGTTCACAGCAACATCATTCACAATAGCCAAAAGGTGGAAATAACCAAGTGTCCATCAAGAGACGATGAATAAGCAAAATGTGGCAGAGCCATACAACAGAATACTATACAGCCATGAAAGGACGGAAACTGACTCATGCTACAACACAGACAAACCATGAAGACATACGCTAAGTGCAACAAGCCAGATACTAAAAAACAAGTATTGTAAGATTTCAGTTACATAAAGAATCTAGAATAGTCCAACTCAGGCCAGGTGCGGTGGTTCACACCTGTAATCCTCACACCTTGGGAGGCCAAGGTGGGCGGATCACTTGAGGTCAGGAGTTCCAGGCCAGCCTAGCCAACATGGTGAAACCCATCTCTACTAAAAAATACAAAAATTAGCTGGGCATGGTAGTGGGCACCTGTAATCCCAGCTACTCAGGAGGCTGAGGCAGGAGAATCACTGGAACCCGGGAGGCAGAGGTTGCAGTGAGGCGAGATTGTGCCACTGCACTCCAGTCTAGGGGACAGAGGGAGACTCCATCTCAAAAAAAAAAAAAAAAAAAAAGGATTTGTGTGTGTGTGTGTGTGTGTGTGTGTGTGTGTGTGTGTGTGTGTATTTTTAATAGAGATGGGGTTTCTCCATGTTGGTCAGGCTGGTCTCAAACTCCCGACCTCAGGTGATCCACCCACCTCAACCTCCCAAAATGTTGAGATTACAGGCGTGAGCCACCACGCCTGGCCAAAAAAGAGAAATTTTAAAGGAAAGAAAATACTTGTGGCCATGATACGAGTCATGATAAGGCCTCAGATGCTATGGGATCAGATGGGGCAAGAGGTCTTATCTCCTATTCCTCTATCCCCCTCCCTCCTTACTGTACCTGAGAAAGAAATCATCAACTCTGTCCCTGTCTCAGCTTCCCTATCAATGAGAGAAAACAACTCAAGTTCAGTATTTCTCTGTGTCCCTAGCTGCTGCTACTTTACTTATCCTTTTCATGATCCTTATCTCCCAGAAGAGGAAACTCAGATCCCCTGGAGTTCAGCTTAAGTTCATTGACATCCTGTAAAGTCAGTGCCCATGTGATAGTCATAGGATTAGATAAACCAAGCACTCAAAAACTGTTACTTCAACAATTACCTGTTGGATGCTGATATGGTTTGACTCTGTGTCCCTACCCAAATCTCATCTTGAATTGCACTCCCGTAATTCCCATGTGTTGTAGGAGGGACCCGGTGGAAGATTACTGAAACATGGGGGCGGTTTCTCCTATACTGTTCTCATGGTAGTAAGTCTCACCAGATCTGATGGTTTTTATCAGGGGTTTCCGCTTTGGCATCTTCCCCATTCTCTCTGCCTGCTGCCTTCCATGGAAGAGGGGACTTGCTCCTCCTTACCTTCTGCCATGATTGTGAGGCTTCCCCAGCTACGTGGAACTATAAGTCCAATTAAACCTGTTCTGTTGTAAATTGCCCAGTCTCGGGTGTGTCCTTATCAGCAGCACAAAAACAGACTAATACAGTTGCCCATGGCCTGCTATGGTAGGTAGCCTATGCTCTGGAATGTTCCCACGAGGACTGATGTCCAGGCGAGCTAACGTCAGCCCTGGCTGGGTGGCCTGTGTCCCCAAGGGCGGGCAGTCTCTCCCACATCCTACAGCTGCCTCTGATAGGGTTGCAAGGGTTCCTGAGAAGAAAATGAGGCCTGGCAGTGCCTGGGAAAGTCAATGAAGATTTTTTTTTTAACTAACAGAAATACAATCGCTTATCAATCCCTACTCCAAGCCAAGGGCACCCACCCATCCGCCCCCGGCAAGGCTGCTTTTAATCAGCCTCCTTGGCAAGCTGGCATCTGGCCGGGGCCTCCCTCACAGCTCCAATGGAGTCTCAGCCTTTTTGGTCTGGAGGAGGACAGAGAGGAAAGATGCCTCAGACCCCGGGCAGTGGCCTCAGCGCTGGCGGGGCAGGCATGAAACCCCAGAGCTCAGCAGAGAGGAGCCCAGGGGACACAGGCCTCAGTGCCACAGGCTCTGACAGGACGAGGTGCATCCAGGGGCTTCTTTTTTTTTTTTTTTGAGACGGAGTCTCAGCCGCTCAGGCTGGAGTACAGTGGTATGATCTTGGCTCACTGCAAACACCGTCTCCAGGTTCAAGCAGTTCTCTCATCTCAGTCTCCCAAGTAGCTGGGATTACAGGCACCCGCCTTCATGCCTGGCTAATTTTTGTATTTTAGTAGAGATGGGGTTTCACCGTGTTGGCCAGGCTAATCTTGAACTCCTGATCTCAGATGATCCACCCACCTTGGCCTCCCAAAGTGCTGGGATTACGGGCATGAGCCACCGCACCCAGCCATCCAGGGGCCTTTTGTCTTACAGATGCCTACGGAGTCTAGGCAAGTGTCCTGAATGGTCTGGGGGTCACAGACCCTACAAAGATCTGATGAAAGCTACCAACACTCTGTCCAGGAGAAAGAAATCATGCAAAGAGACAATAGTTCAGCCTGGAAACAGCAAGAGCTAACATTCAACTGAGCTCTCATCAGGCACCCAGCACGAGCTAACCGCCTGGCCATGTAACCCTCACAGGACAGGCCCTCTGCCAGGGAAGGACAGTGAAGCATTCGATTCCAGGGACGGAGAGAGAGAGGACCTTTTTGCAAAGTTGCTTGGATTTGACAAAACGTCGGCCCTGGCCCCGCATCCTTCCCCAAGAAATCCAAGCAGAGGCCATCCCCCAAGGCCATGCCTCTACCCTGTTCCCTCTCACAGGGCAGCTCGTCATGAGCCACCAGAGCCTTCCTGGAGCAGATGGACCCGGGACCCGGGCCAGGATGAGGGAAACGTTCCTTCCTCTGTCAGGAAGCCGAGTGGCACAGGCCTCCAGGAAACACCTTCTCGTTTCCTAGGGGCTGTTTCCAAGCTGCGTCTGCTGCCTCTCACACAGCAAGCTGCCCGTGAGTGCCAAGGAGGTGCTCCCAAGCCCAGACACCCCTGAGGTTGCCTCATCCCGGGCACAACAAAAAGGCCCAAAATGGCTTCAAGGATCCTGCCAAGGCCACAGACGATGTCCTGCCTAGGACATCAATGTCCCCCCTGGGAAAGTGGGCTCAGCCAGCCACACTCTGTCTCACATGGGGAAACTGAGGCCCACAGAGGTCCTCAAGGAAATTCATTCATTCATTTGTTCTTTCATCAAGTAATTATAAAGGAATGATCATCTGCTGGATAGACAAAACAGATGTGGTTTTGCCCTCAAGGGACTGACAGTCCAGTGAGGGGGACCAACATTTAAAAGTAGGTGCACAAGGCCAGGCACGGTGGCTCACGCCTATAATCCTAGCACTTTGGGAGGTCGAGGTGGGTGGATCACCTGAGGTCAGGAGTTCGAAACCAGCATGGCCAACATGGTGAAACCCCCGTCTCTACTAAAAATACAAAAATTAGCTGGGCATGGTGGCTCTTGACTATAATCCCAGCTACTTGGGGCTGAGTCAGGAGAAGCATTTGAACCCAGGAGGTGGAGGTTGCAGTGAGCCAAGATCACACCACTTTACTCCAGCCTAGGTGACAGAGCAAGACTTTGTCTAAAAATAAAAGAAGTAGGTGAGAGCCAACAGTGGCTCTCACCTGTAATCCCAGCACTTTGGGAGGCCGAGGTGGGCAGATCACAAGGTCAGGAGTTCGAGACCAGCCTGGCCAACATGGTGAAACCCCATCTTACTAAAAATACAAAAAAAAATAGCTGGGTGCAGTGGTGGGCACCTGTAATCCCAGCTACTCCGGAGGCTGAGGCAGGAGAATCACTTGAACCCGGAGGCAGAGATTGCAGTGAGCCAAGATTGCACCACTGCACTCCAGCCTGGGTGAGAGGATTAGACTCCGTCTTAAGAAAAAAAGCAGTAGGTGCACAAGTGAATCTACAAGCACAGACTAGGGCAGAAGCCCAGGATGTGACCAAAGAGAATAACAGAGAGGCCTACTTGAGATTTGAAGGGTGGATGAAAGAAGGACCCTCTTGGGGAAAGGCTATTTCGGCTGAAACCTACAGGGTGAGTAGGTGCTAAGGGAGCAGGAATTTGTCCCCAGCAGAGGAATCGGCTTCTGAGAAGGCCCTCTGTGGAAAACAGGTGGGAGACTGGGGGCAATAAAAACAAATTTCCTGGGTCTGGAGCCTGGGAGCAGGAAGCAAGTCGAGGAGGAGGGGCTGGAGGGAGCCAGAGCTTTGTAGGAAGCCGATGACGATGATGACGACGAAAGCCAAGGGTGGCCCAGGGCAAAGCTACAGGGACTGGGCTCGGCCCCTGCGGTGAGTTGAACTGTGTCCCTCAAAAAGGTATGTGGCAGTTCTAATCCTCAGGACCTCAGAATGTGGCCTTATTGGAGATAGGCCTTTAAGGAGATGATGAAGTGAAAATGAGGTCATTAGGGTGGACCCTAGTCCAACAGGCCTAGTCCAGTAAAGGGGAAATGCAGACGCACAGACAGACAGCGCAAAGGGAGAAGGCCACGTGGATAGGGAGGCGGGTGGGGGCTCCTTCTACAGGCCAAGGAGCATCAGAGATTGTCAACATGCACCAGCCACCAGGACAGAGGCCTGGAACAGACTCCCCTCCAGCGCTCAGAAGGAACCAATCCTGCCAAGGCTTGATACAGACTTCTGGCCTCCAGACTGACAGAACAGACCTCTGTCCTTCAAGCCACCCAGCGCGTGGGGACTGGTCACAGCTTCTCTAGGATGATAATACAGCACCCTGCCCAACCAGTGGGGTTCAGGGAAGCTGGCTGCCTCAGAGGCCACTTGAAGCGTTTCCCAAAGCTTGAGGGGGAGACCTGAGAGGCTTAGCTGCAGCCGCAGAGGCAGTGCTGGAATATTCCAACCCCAGGGCCCTTGCCCAGCTAAGCAGGGTTATCAGATCCAGTGACACCAAGTGTTACAACCGGCTCTCCTTCAGTGCTCTTTAGTTTGGGGCCAGTGAAACAACTGGGTCCGCAAAGACAAAAGCCCTCCCTTGTCAGAGGGCAATTGAGATCTCTCAGGCTTCAGACACCCTGTCCTCATCATAGTCCCTAAAACAGAAAGGTTGCAAGCGGTGACTCCTGGATGACATGTGGCCACCGACATGTTGGCTGTACAGCAGGTTCAAAGCTATTTGAAGAAGAGGCGCTCATGGCCGTAATCCCAGCACTCTCAGAGGCTGAGGTGGGAGGATGGCTTGATGCTAACAGTTCAAGATCAGCCCGGGCAACATAGTGAGACCCCATCTCTACATTTTTAAAAATTAGCTGGGGATGGTAGCTCACACCTGTAGTCTCAGCTACTCAGGAGGCTGAGGCGGGAGGATGGCTTGAGCCCAGGAGTTGGAGGCTGCAGTGAACTATGATTGTACCACTGCACTCCAGCCTGGGTGGCAGAGTGAGAGCCTATCTCTAAATAAATAAATAAATAATGATTTGAATGAGATGCCAACATTTCAGAGCCAGGAGATTTCAGAAAAAAAGTGCAAATTTCCAGATTCTCTGGAAGAACTGCACATGGATAGCACTGGGCCTGTGTTCTATCCTGGCAACCACTCGCAGCAGCTCTGGCAAGGGACACGCTCGCCAGCACGCCACAGTCCTCACCACTCCCCAGTGCCTCCCTGAAGCTGAAGACAGGCTGCCTGCCACAGGCCACGCCGTGCCTCCCCGGTATAGATGCCTGAGTCTGCAGCCCCTGCTTTCGAGTCACTGAATGTCAGTGCGAAGATGGGCGCACATCGGTGGTCACCTGCTCTGATCGTTTCATTCCACCAATGAGAAAAATGAAGGCTCATAAGGATTTGCTGATTTGCCCAAATCACGCAGCGGTTCCAGGCAGGGCGATGATTGGGCTGAGTGGTATTGTTCTTGTTGTCGTTTTGGAGACGGAGTCTTGCTCTGTTGCCCAGGCTGGAGTGCAGTGGTGCAATCCTGGCTCACTGCAACCTCCGCCTCCCAGGTTTAAGCAATTCTCCTGTCTCAGCTTGCCAAGTAGCCAGGGACTACAGGCGCACCACCATGCCCAGCTAATATTTGTATTTTTCGGTGGAGACATGGTTTCACCATGTTTCCCAGGGCTGGTCTCGAACTCCTGACTTCAAGTGATCCACCCGCCTCAGCCTCTCAGAGTGCTGGGATTACAGGTGTGAGTCCACGTGCTCAACCAAGCTACGTTTTTCAGGAAGGGGCCAACAATTATAGGTGCAGCCTTGCCATGTCCACGTATGGCATCCTGAATAAAGTCCAGGCTGGGCCAACATCTCTAACCAGGGAGAACATGCAGCCCATTCCTCTGCCTTCCTGGGAAACTCAACCTGTGTTTGAGAGAGAAATGCACAGGGTTTGGGCACAGGGACATGGCTATGACTAACTCATGAGAGCTGTGACTTTGCTCTCCTTGTTTACAGCTGAATTCCTAGAACTTTTTAGGACACTGCTGGCACTCAGTAAATACTGGCTAGAAGTTGTTGTTTATTTCTTCCGTCCCAAGGCCACTAAGAAGGTCAGAAGCTTTCTTTAGCTGGCCTAGAGTTGACGTTTCTTCAGTCTGATAACAGTAGCTCAATATATGTCTGGGAAGCCATCCCTCCATGTGAGAGGTGGCCCTACGGAGCTGACCCTACCATCAGCTTCAGAGATTCGAATATGATTCAAGCCTGGCCAGCCAGTCATCAATTGCTCTGGTCAAGTGGGTAACTCAAGAGTAGATGTGAGGCTGAGCGCAGTGGCTCACGCCTGTAATCCCAGCACTTTGAGAGGCCAAGGTGAGCAGATCACTTGAGGCCAGGAGTTCGAGATCAGGCTAGCCAACATGGTGAAACTCCATTTCTACTAAAAATACAAAAATTAGCCAGATATGATAGCGCATGCCTGTTATCCCAGCTACTCAGGAGGCTGAGGCATGAGAATCGCTTGAACCCAGGAGGAGGAGGCTGCAGTGAGCTAAGATCACACCACTGCACTGCACTCCAGCATGGGCAACAGAGCAAGACCTTATCTGAAAAAAAAAAAAGAGTAGATGTGTGGGCTGGGCACGGCGGCTCACACCTGTACTCCTAGCACTTTGGAAAGCTGAGATGGGCAGATCCCTTGAGCCTAGGAGATTGAGATCAGCCGGGGCAACATGGGCAGACTTCATCTCTAAAAAAATACAAAAAGCTAGCTGGGCATGGTGGTGTACACCTGTAGTCCCAGCTACTAGGGAGGCTGAGGTGGGAGGATCATTTGAGCTGGGGAGGTTGAGGCAGCAGTGAGCAGTGATCACACCACTGCACTCCAGCCTGGGTGACACAGTAAAATCCTGTCTCAAAAAGAAGAGAGTAGATGTCTGACCCAAGTCAGTCTATTGGGTCTCATTCTGTGATTTTGTGGAAGTGTTGAAAAGAATGTTGAAAAGAATTTTGTGGAAGTGTTGAAAAGAATGTCCTTTCTACTGAACCTAGAGCTCAGAGGATACATTCCTAAAGCTACCAGGGGCTGGGGAAAACCCTGCCTCTCAGAAGAGAGAAGAGAGGTAATGGATGGGAAAGAGCTGAGACTGAAGACACTGTTTGGGCCCCTGGATTCGGCCATGCCTGAAGCTCATGTATCTCAGGAAGTTTTTAACTACATGAGCCAACACATTTCCATTTTTGCTTATGCTATTTCATAATAAGTTTTCCATCATTTACAGTCAAGGGCCCTGACTTCCCAATGACAGAGCTGACTGGAGGGAAGCTGGGGTCTCCCTACACCCAAGGCTCTTATCCAGGCCAAACTGCCAGGCAGCTGCAAGGCCTCTGGCAACCCGGACAGCCTTCACCTTGACAGGCAGAAACCAGCACTTCCAACACTGCTTTTCTTCTTTCTTTTCATCTTAAAACATCAAGGATGGGGCAGGGAAGGGCTGAAGAACAGGGAGAGGAGAAGAAACTGGCATTTTCAACACAAGAATCGCATTGCTGCAGATGCAGCGATACTAATGGCTAGCCTTCTTCAGTGCCTGGCACTCTTCTAAACCTGTGTCATCTCATTTAATTGTCATAACCACCTTATGAGTTATAGGTACTGTTTTGTTTGGGTTTTTTGAGACAGGGTCTCACTCTGTCACTCAGGCTGGAGTACAGTGGCACAATCTCGGCTCACTGCAGCCTTGATCTCCTGGGCTCTAGCGTTCAAGTCCCCTAAGTAGCTGCAACTACAGGTGTGCACCATTATGCCTGGCTAAATAGGTCCTGTTATTATCCCTGTTCCACCAATGGGGAAACTGAGGCACAGGGAGCCTGACCGACTTGCCCACAATCATCCAGCTAATGAGTGCTTCAGGAGGGCACAAGTGTGAATGCTCACCACATAGAAGCTGTTGCCAAGAAAGAACTTGGGCAGCTATTGAATTCAAATTCAAGGCATTCAACTGGCTTCCTTTTTTTGTGTGTAAGACAGGGTCTCATTCTATTGCCCAGGCTGGAGTGCAGTGGTGCAATCATAGCTCACTGCAGTCTCAAACTCCTGGGCTCAGGTGATCCTCCGACTTTACCTCCCTAGTAGCTGGGACTACAGGCACACACCACCACACATGGCTAATTTTTTGTCTTTTCTGTAGAGATGGGGTTTCACCATGTTGCCCAGGCTGGTCTCAAACTCCTGGGCTCAAGAGATCCACCTGTCTCAGCCTTCCAAAGTGCTGGGATTACAGGCGTGAGGCACTATGCCTACCCGGTTTCAATTTATTTTAAAACAAAATCTCTTAAATCTCTAATCCCACCATGCTAACTTCACTCTTTTCCTCTTTCCTTCTAGCCCTTGTGCATATGCATCACATTTCACAAATTAAAAACAGCGTATGCATATAATTTCCCACCCTTGCTTCCGTGTGTGGTAAGAGCACACTCTCACACGGCTTCTGCAATCAACGCAACAGAGGCTGCAGATGGAGTCACTGACACTCAGGGAGGTTGAGATGACCTCATCCAGGCAGCCCAGCAGGCTTGCAGTGAGACCAGGAAGAGGTCCAGGTGGCCCGCCCTGCAGCCCAGTGACCCCTTCGGCCCTGGATGCTCAGGGCAAGCAGCTCCCCTGTCTTGCTGCTCACCAGGGCCAAATTGCCTTAAGAGTTCTTAGGCAGCTGTTACTCAGCCAATAACAAAATGGCATTGAAAGAATGGCCCCAGTCATGCAGTCAGGCATCTAAAGCCCGGTGTGGGCCAGGCACGGTGGTGGCTAATGCCTGTAATATTAGTGCTTCAGGAGGCCAAGGCAGGACAACTTGCTTGAGGCCAGGAGTTTGAGACCAGCTTGGGCAACACAGCAAGACCTCATAGCCACAAAAAAAATTTTTTTAATTAGCCAAATGTGGTGCTGCACAGCTGTGGTCCCAGCTCCATGGGAGGCTGAGGTGGCAGGATCCCCTGAGGCCAGGTGGCTGAGGCTGTAGTGAGCTGTGACTGCACCACTGCATTCCAGCCTGAGCAATAGAGAAAGGCTCTGTCTCAAAAAAAAGTGACATTGTAAAAATTATTAATAAAAATAAAGCCAGATGTGCACGGGTAGCCCCAGTCTTGAAGTGTGAGGAAGTTATGAATGTGGGGGTGACTTTGGGTGTGTGTTTAGGGGAGGGAGGTATTTAGAAATAAAGGGTAGAAACCATCTTCCTTCCTCCTCCCACACTGCACCCTTCCCAGTCTTTCATGGAACAGAAGGAAGAGGTTGGAAAACACCTGGAATTTCAGTTTGTAACGAACAAGAAAAAGACCTCAACTCCAGCATGCTCTTGGCAAATCAGAGATGGAGAGGGACAGCCCGAAACACACAGGCATCAGTGCCTGGGCCACCCAGGCCCCCCTCCCTCCCTCCTCCCCACCTTTGGACATCGTGCTAAATCTAGCTGCAAGCCTCCTCAGGTGAAGGATAGGAAGAGCACGGGGAGCCAGCTCTACAACTCTGTGGGGCCCATCCTGTCCCCACACCTGGACCCAAAGGGCAGCACTGTCTGGGATGAACCTAAATGAAGTATTTCTCTGCCAGAAGCCTTGAAGGCAATGCCCCAAAGCACATTTCAAAAACAAAAAAAGGGAATGTGCTCTCCCCCTGCACCCTGGCCCCCGCAAAACACTAGTTCCCCATTTAAACTTCTCTAACAGAAGCTGTTCTCAGGCACCACCCACAGGGCTCCTTCCCCACCCACTGGGCTTCTGCCTCATGCATAAGCATGGGCAGAGGGCAATGCCTTGGCCTCCCGGCTGACTCCCACCCACCTCTCCTGCGATGACCACTGTCCCTCTCTCTTTTCCAGGTTGAGATTAGCATTTTTATCTCGGCAACTGCCGTCTCTCAACTATTTACAGAAACCACCAGGATAAAAAGAGGCAACATAAAAATAGTTCCTCGGCAGCTTTCAGGATGGGGTGGGGTGGGGGTGGGGGCACAGCAGAATCTTCTCATTTTCTTTCGTTCCTTTTCAAAAGGGAAAGGATGCCAGAATTGTTCATCTTTTCCAAAAGGCTCCGAGGCCACTCACCTGGGAGCTCCTGGGCGGGGGGACAGGAACCAAGCCCCAGCATTTCTCAGTTCCCAGGGCACAGCTTGTCACCAGCGCCCCCACCCAACCAAGAGTGTGCTGGGTGAAGGGTTGAGGCTCCAGAGCCGGGGCGCCCCGCTCTGCCCCGTTTCCGTCACCTCCCGGGCCTCCTTCCAGCTTTCCAAAAAGCGAGCCAGTTCAAAAAAACAAAGCAAAACAAAACTTTGGCTTTTCTCTGTGCTTAAAATGTTTCATAATTGAAAAAAGAAATTCAGTGGCAATACGACAAACACCACAGAAACTGAAAACATGGGCAGCTAAAATCATCCCTTTCCCATTTTGATCAGTAACATCCCCGACGGGAAAAGCAGGAGCCAGGGGTCTTCCCTACACTACCTAACAGAATACACACCATTTTAAAGATGCCTTTTTCATTGTTATGATTTTGGTTTTGTTGAGGAAGGCGTCCAATCAGGGTAGAAAACAAATAGTAATTCCAAATCTTATTTTTCAGACCAAAAAACTATTCTTTTTTGGAAAACAAATGCTTTCCATCCCATAACCTCCCGGGGAAGGTGGACTCCACTCCATCAGAAAATGAGCAGAATTTGCCAGGATAAGGAGCCAAAGCCAGGCACCATGGCTCACGCCTGTAATCCCAGCACTTTGGGAGGCCCAGGCGGGCGGATCACTTGAGGTCAGGAGTTCGAGACCACCCTAGCCAACATGGTAAAACCCCGTCTCTTCTGAAATTACAAAAATTAGCCAGGCATGGTGGCGCACACCTGTAATCCCAGCTGCTCCAGAGGCTGAGGCAGGAGAATCAGGTGAACCCTGGAGGCGGAGGCTGCAGTGAGCCAAGATCAGTGTGACTGCACTCCAGCCTGGGCAACAAGAGCGAAACTCCGTCTCAAAATAAAACAAACCCATTACCTCCTGGATCAAGTCATGGTCATTTCATTACAAGTGTGATTTTTCAGGGACAGTCTAGATTTTATTCAGTTCCACTCCTTTCAGTTATGATGAGTTTTTGTTTTGGTTTTGTTTTGGAGATGGGGTCTCGCTCTGTTGCCCAAGCTGAAATGCAGTAGAGCCATCATGGCTCAACTCAGCCTCAACTTCCCAGGCTCAAGAGATTCTCCTGCCTCAGCCCCCTCGTAGCTGGGACTACAGGCCTGCACCACCACACCTGGCTAATATTTTTAAATTTTTCTGTAGAGACAGGGTCTAGGCTAGTCTTGAACTCGGGCTCAAGTGATCCTCCTGCCTTGGCATCCAAAGGTGTTGGGATTACAGTTGTGAGCCACTGCACCCAGCCATGATTTGTTAAATGCAAGTCCCCGTGTGATTTTGTTAGTATATATTTTGTGAGACTTTTTTCCAGGTAAATAAGTCCACAAAGTAGAGAAAACCTAACCAGACAGTGCCACGGCCCTGTGGGCATGAGTGGAGGCATCCCAGTCTGTCCTGATAGCTTTGCCAGGAATATCTGCCAAGAAAGCAGAAATGGAAAGCTGACCTGAGAGGAAGCCCAGCAGAGATCAGCTCCTGAACCCTGCCCCCATGCCCCGAGCCCCCCACTTCCCCCCGTGTTTCAGACTGGGGAGGCCGAGTGCAGAGAGGAAGGGAGGATGTGATCTTTTTGGAACAATTACCTTGAGCTGAGCTGTGTGCTAGGGACTTCCATATAGAAGATCAACTCTACAGCCACCCTCTAGGTAGGTGTGGGCGGCTCCATTTCACAGATGAGAAAATCAAGGCTCAAGGTCCTCTAGGGTCTGTATTCTTTCCTGATGCACCTTCTCTTCCTGAGTTCTCAGGCCTTCCTTGGCTTCCCCTCCTCCATCTTTTTTTTTTTTTTTAAGGCAGAGTCTCACTCTGTCGCCCAGGCTGGAGTTCAGTGGCATGATCTTGGCTCACCGCAACCTCTGCCTCCCTGGTTCAAGCGATTCTCCTGCCTCAATCTCCCAAGTAGCTGGAATCACGCCCCATCACACCTGGCTAATTTTTGTATTTTTAGTAGAGATGAAGTTTCACCATGTTGGCCAGGCTGGTCTCGAACTCCTGACCTCAGGTGATCTGCCTGCCTCAGCCTCTTTGGGTTGAGGCTGAAGCGGGAGGATCATCTGAGGTCAGTAGTTTGAGACCAGCCTGGCTAACATGATGAAACCACGTTTCTACTAAAAATACAAAAAATTAGCCAGGCATGGTGGCATGCGCCTGTAACCCCAGCTGCTCTGGAGGCTGAGGCAGGAGAATCACTTGAACCTGGGCGGTGGAGGTTGCAGTGAGCCAAGATCGTGCCATTGCACTCCAGCTTGGAACACAAGAGTGAAAATCCATCTCAAAAAAACAAAACAAACAAAAAGCAATATAAGATGCTCTGATTTAAAGGAAAATCTGAAATATCATTTGCCCCAAATCCCCAGGATCAGGAAATGAAACATTTGCCATAGCAACAAGAAGAAAGCATGCTGGGGAGGGAAGGTCACAGGTGACCCTCTGCAAATTACTCAGCCTCTCTGAGCCCTTCCATACGATGAGTTGATAGAATAATGGTGATTCTGCGACCCATGTTAAAATTTGGGCCAAAATTTTAACAGGCTTCAAAACAGGCTTGGCCTACCCCACTTCGCCTGGTCCTTTCCCCTGAGAGTGGTGTCTGGCCACTCATCTTCCATCTAGGATGAGGTTCTCAAAGAGGAACCCCCCCACTACTGTACAAAGTTGCCTCTGCTAGGTCATTCTGCCCTATGCCCTTCCTCTTCTACTCCCACCCGATCTCTGATTTCTGGCCCATCCTTCAAGGCTCTGCACAAATGACACCTCCTTCAAGGAGCCTCCCAGACTCACACCAGCCTGAGATTTCTCCAGCACCCTCAATGCCCTCTACTCCTTCCACTGCAACAGCACTCATTTCTTACGGTGTTCTTCAGCAGTGGCGCTACTGGCATTTGGGCAGGGTGATTCTTTATGTCGTGGCCCTGGACACTTTAGCGGGTATCCCTGGGTCCTGCCCACTAAAAGGCAGGAGTGCTTAGCATCATTGTTTTTTTTAAGAGTTTATGCATTCACCGTGGGGGACTTAGCATCATTTTGACAACAAAACGTCATCCCCATACTTTTCCAAATCCTTGTCAGGAGGGTGGGGCCACCCCCAGATGAGAACTAGTGCGTGGTTATTTAGTGACTATATTTGGCTACCCGCCCACTAGGCAAGTCTCAGGATGGGCAGTACTACAGACCCTGCATAGAGCTACGTCGGCAAACAGTGATTTAGCGAAAAAACAAAACAAGCACCTGGGCTCCTCAAGTAGCGGAGGGCAGCCTTGCAGGAGCCTCTGCTCTAGAACAGGTGGCAAAGCACAAAGGTTCTAAGGCCTGACATGCCTGCATTGGCTGTGTGACCCTGGGCAAGTTGCTTAACTTCTCTGAGCCCTTCCATAAAATAGGGCTAAATCCTAGTAATACTGCAGGATTTCTGCAAACCTCAATCTCCTAATCTCTACGATAGGGCTAAAATTCCCTGCTTTGTAGGATTTGGTAGGCATTAAATGAGATAACGCATGCAACACAGCACAAAATCTGGCACGCAGCAAGAACCCAATAGATGTTAGTTGTTAACATTGCTATTATTATCGTCCAGGGTCAGCCAGTGGCTCATGCCTATAATCCCAGCACTTTGGGAGGCCGAGGTAGGAAGATCGCTTGAGGTCAGGAGTCCAAGACCAGCCTGGCCAACATGGTGAAACCCTATCTCTACTAAAAATACAAAAATTAGCCAGGCATGGTGGCGGGTGCCTGTAATCCCAGCTACTGGGGAAGCTGAGGTACAAGAATCACTTGAACCCGGGAACCGAGATCATGCTGCTACACTCTAGCCTGGGGAACAGAGCAAGACTCACTCTCAATAAATAAAAAAAACAAGTAAGTATTATTATTATCCAAGTTAGGGGCTCATCAAATGATGGCTGTTACTCTTCATTACAAAAATGTGTTTTGCGTCCTCATCACAATGCCTGCTTCCTCCACAGGAAGAGTGTACCAGCAGCAGTCTGGAACGGGATCTGGGGCTCACCCTCAAGCTGCATTTGCGTATCCTGCACACTGTTTATCCGAAACTGCAAGTTTTTGTGGGGTGATTAGGGAAGAGGGCGGCTGACTCCCCCAAAGCCCTCCCCTTACTGCAGCCCCTGTCTCTTCCAAGGAACAAAGGAGCTTATGGGGACATAAAGCCATCCTCTTCTCTCTCCTCTGGGGGCAGAGCTAGGGGAGGGGAGTGGTTAACGGCAGCACAGCTCTAGGGCACCTGAAGTTTCTGTCCCCTGCGTGGGGGCTCCCAACACCAGGCTGGGGAAGGTAAAAGTTGCCTGTACAAAGACGGACACTGCAGGTCCCATGTGGAGGCCAGGTACCCCTCTCTTGCTGATGGCACTGAGATGCCCTCCCCAAAGCTCCATCCCTTCCCCTCAACCTTCTGAGGGAGATCGGAGGGGCACCAAGTGAGAGCGGCTGGGGGTCAGGCTGGCAGAGCTGTGGAAGCACCCCACTTCCTCAACTGGGCAGTGCAGGGGCTGGGGGAAAGCCAGGAAAAGCTCAAGGCTGGGTCGGGTGGCACCCCAGGCACCGAGCCCCAATGCTGAGAGGGGCTGGGTCCAGCGTCCCTAAGAGTCAGGCGGACACCTCTCTGCATTCACAGCATACTGCAGCCCCGAGGTGAATTTAGGTCAGAAGGACCATGCCTGTGAGGCTCCGGCTGAGAAAAGAGGTGCGGTGGGGGTGGTGAAAGGGCAGACCGAAGACAGCCAGAGGTCCCCTAGGTCCCCGCAACTGCCGGCCTAGGGTCCTGCCACCTGGTGTCCAAGCCACTAGGACCTGGGTTTGCCCCGAAATAGGCAGGCTGCGGGGTGGGGGTGCCCGAAGTCCGCTGGTCCTCTCTTCCCGGGAGCGCTCCAGGTTTCCCCACCTGTCAAACCGGAGGGGGTGGGCCTCGGCCGCCTCCACGAACCCTAACGGACCCGGCCCCCGGTGGCAGCGGTTCCAAACTCCAGGACCGCCCCTGCCACCCGGACAGGGCGCGGCCCAGCTGAGGAGGCCAACCCGAGGCCCAGGGCGCCCTGAGGACGCGGGGGAAGGGGTGTCGGGGACCGTGTCCCTCCACGTGGCGGGGCGTGGGGCGGCGCACGTGGGGTCCCTCGGCGTTGGGAGCCCCAGGCCAGCCTCGGGGCTTTGTGTGCCATCCCGGCGGTGGTCCCCCGCCTCGAGAGGGAAAAGGAGCAGGCACCCGGGGCCGCGGCGGCTGCGTCCCCAGCCCTGGGCCCGGCTATTGCCAGCTCACCTGGGCTCCGCGCCACCGCCGCCTCCCGCGCTCTGCGCCCCCGGCTCGGCTCGGCTCCGCTCAGCTTGCTCTGCGCAGCCGCGCACTCCTCTCCTCTGCCCGGGCGGCGGGCGCGCGGGGGGCGGGGGCGGGAGGAGCCGCCGGGCTCCGCTCGAGCGTGACGCCGCCCCGGGCAGCGCGGGGATTGGCCACGGCCGCGAGAATCCTGCGCGCGGAACCGCCCGCGCCCGCCGCGCACCGCCCCCTGCGCGCCCTCGCCCGCTCGACCCCGCGCCGGGGAGGGGTGGGGAGGCGAGAGCCTGCGAAGACTGAAGTAGCGGCAAGGCGACGGGCAGGGAGAAGAGAGGGAGGAGGCGAAGAGCGGGGGAAGAGAGGCCGGGCCGGGAGGATCGGAGGCGGCGGCGGGGAGAGCCTGGCGGGTGTGGAGCGCGGGAGGGGGCGCCGCAACTTTGTCCTCGCTCGCCCGCGGCGCGCACCTGCCCAGGTTCTCCCCGCGGCGCCTTCGGGTGGGCCGCGCCGGCAGCGCTCGCTTTGTTTAGCCAAATGCGGGGACTGCAGGGCGCTGCCAGGCTGACCCTGGGAAAGTTCCCCAAGCCGGCGGGAACACCCGAGCACCCCCTCGCGACCCGGCTGCTGCCCCTGCACTAGGCGCCGGGCGGTGGATGCGGCCTAGTTTTCGGGCCACCACCGACTCGGGGAAGCCCCTTTCCGCAGCCACGTCCCGACTGACCACTTGCTCAGGGCCGGCCCTAAGGGCTGGAGGGAGGCGTTCCTCTGCCATCCCCAGCCCACCTGGATGCACCATTGAAGTTCTGGCTTTTCCAGACGACTACTTGGATGCTTTTTGTGAGATACAGCATATTCTTCCCATTCTCCCCTTTTTGGCACCTACTTTGCTGGAGCCTTAAGTGTGCGTTGGATCCCCCCGGCTGGATAACAGCACTGTGCAGGGGAGAGGGGAAACGAAGACCTAGAGGGCTCTCTGAATTCCTGCCGCGTCGAACGACCCAGGGAATGTCTCGTTACGTGACGCTGCCAAACAGCCAAAAGGGAATCGAGTTGAGAGGAGAGTCAACCTCCAAATTTAATAAAAGGTTCAAAGCCTTCTGGTCAATTGGGTGGATTTCCAGCCCGTTCTGATGAGCTTCTCTGGTATTTCTAGGCTGTAGGGTCACTCACATGCAGTGAGCCAATGAAAAGACCGCTTCCACTCCTACCCCCACTCCCACTCCCACTGCCACCCTCACCCCACCCCAATCCCTTTTTTTGGAGACAGGCTCTCTCTGTGTTGCCCAGGCTGGAGTGCAGTGGCACGATCACGGCTCGCTACCACCTGGACCTCCCCAGGCTCGGGTGATCCTCTAGCCTCAGCCTCCTGAGTAGCTGGGACTACAGGCGCATGCCGCCACACCCGGCTAATTTTTTCTGGTTTTTGTAGAGACAGCGTTCTCCCTATGTTGCCCAGGCTGGTCTTGAATTCCTGGGCTCGGGATCCTCTTGCCTCTGCCTTCCAAAATGCTGGGATTACAGCCAACGCACTTGGCTATCCACCTCTTCTGATGTTGCTCAACATACATGCATTTGTTGGAAATAGTAAAAACCCGAGGCCGGGCGCAGTGGGCTCAGGCCTGCAACCCCAGCACTTTGGGAGGCCCAGGAAGGCAGATCACTTGAGGCCAGGAGTTCAAGACTAGCCTGGCCAGCATGGTGAAACCTCATCTCTATCAAAAATACAAAAATTAGCCCGGTGTGGTGGCAGGTGCCTGTAATCCCAGCTACTCCAGAAGTTGAGGCACGAGAATCGCTAACCCAGAGGCGGAGAGATCGCACCCCTACACTCTAGCCTGGGCGACAGACCAAGACTGTCTCAAAAAAAAAAAACACCTGGGAACTTCCTATATGTTCTTCAAAGGAATAGATAAATGAAACTCATTTCAGTTGTTTGATGGAATACCATCTAATAGTTAAAAAGGGTGTATTATGCTGGGTGCGGTGGCTCACGCCTGTAATCCCAACACTTTGGGAGGCCAAGCGGGCCAATCACCTGAGGTCGGGAGTTCAAAACCAGCCTGACCAACATGGAGAAACCCCATCTCTACTAAAGTACAAAAAATTAGCTGGTCGTGGTGGCACAAGCCTGTAATACCAGCTACAAAGGAGGCTGTGGCAGGAGAATCGCTTAAACCCAGAAGGCAGAGGTTTCGGTGAGCCGAGATTGTGCTATTGCACTCCAGACTGGGCAATGAGTGAAACTCCGTCTCAAACTATTTTTAAAAACATTTTTTTAAATTTAAAAATAATAATAACAGCCAGGTGCAGTGGCTAATGCCTGTAATCCCAGGAAGCCAAGGCAAGTGGATCACCTGAGGTTGGGAGTTCAAGGCTGAGTCAGGAGAATCACTTGAACCCAGGAGGCAGAGGTTGCAGTGAGGCGAGATCGCGCCATTGCACTCCAGCCTGGACAACAGGGGCAAACTCCATCTCAAAAAAATGATAATAACAACAAAAAATAAAAGTGGTGCATTAGATCCATGCTAACATAAGGAAATCCCAAAAGCATAATGTTGAGTAAAAGAGCAAGTTGCAGAACCCAACATGATGCACAATTTGTGTATATCTTACAATCCCGCACAGTAGATACCATTCATGGACACATGCTTAAAAGGGAAGAATATACATTAAATTCCTGACAGTCTGCCTCAAGTAGAAAGTAGGCACAGAACAGGACAGGGAGCATAAGGCATGTTGTCAAGTTTTATCCCTTTTAGTACTAATAAATGGCTGTGAGGCAAATGGCAAACTTAGCAACAGTCAATTCTGAATGAGGGATGCATAGTCCTGTACTTTGCTATATTCTTGTACTTTTTCCTCCACCCCTCAGATATCTATCAGAGCTGGTAGAGATTATCTGGGGCATTTATGACTGTAAGGCAGGGGTCAGCAAACTTTGTAAAGGGCCAGATAGTAAATACTTTAGGCTTTGCAAGCCATAGGCTCTCTAATGCAGCTACTCAACCCTGCCATCCTAGCAACCACAGGAAATAGTAAATGAATGCATGAGGCAGTGTTTCAATAAAACTTTATTAACAGACACTGAAAGCTGAATTTCACATAATTTTCATAAGTCACAAAATATTACTGTTTTGGTTTTTAACCACTGAAAAATGTGAAAGGCCAAGTGCGGTGGCTCACCTCTACATGTGTGATTACAATCTCAGCACTTTGGGAGGCCTAGATGGGAGGATCACTTGAGCCTAGAAGTTTGAGACCAGCCTGGACAACATAGGAAGACCCATCTTGACAAAAAGAAAAATGTAAAAACCATTCTTAGCAGGCCGTAAAAAACAGGTGGCATGACAGATTTAGCCTATGAGCAATAAATAGTTTGGCAACCCTGCTTTACTAAGGTGACCAACATAGATTTGGGTGTCCTTTCCTGTTACTGGATGTCTTTTCCTGCTATTCGTTAAACAATTCTGTACTTTTACATCATGTTACTAAATTGCCTATGTTTTATTAGGACACTGTAGCTTACACGGGCAGAAATGTACATATACACACAGCTGTGTAGACTTAAAAGTTTTAAAAAAAACTTGAAAAAAATTTAAAAACACTTAATTTTACACACAGCTGTGTAAAGTTAAGTAAGAAAGGTTAGGAAGTGTCCCTGCAAATCCAAACCCTAGCTCGAGAGTTGCTTCTTCCTGATACAGTTTCCTGATGCTGTGAGCCAGGCCCTCCCTGCCCTCTCCTCTCTCTGATGTCTTAAAAGCGAGGGCTGTACCATTTATGTGATGCACAGCCACGTTCCTTCCTTCTTTATTACTTCCTTTTTCACTCTTGTATTTTGACTTGCCAAATAGACCTATATGTTGTTTCTGGCATCTAGGCAGGTACCATATCTGAAACATTTGTATACTCTCCGCATTGTAGGTGAAAGCAAAGACCCTGAAGTCAGATAGATTTGGTTCAAATCCGTTTCACTAGTTACTAGCTCTGTGGCCTTGGGCAAATGACTTGATCTCTCCCAATCTGGTTTCATCAGCTGTCAAATGGGGATAATAATAGTATCTAGCTCACAGGTTTCCCATGAGGTTTAAATGTAATGATGTACGCATGTAAAGATACTGGCCCTGTGCTTGGTACAAAAGTCCTCAGTGACGCTAACTTTGCACAGAGCTAAAACCCCCATCAATTTGTGTGCCTTTATTATTAAAGTGAATTAGAACAGGGCAGAAACATCACAGTTGCGATTCTTTTTTTTTTTTTTTTTTTTTTGGAGATGGAGTTTCGCTTTTGTCCAGGCTGGAATGGAATGGCGTTATCTCGCCTCACTGCAACCTCTACCTCCCGAGTTCAAGCAATTCTCCTACCTCAGCCTCCCGGGTCGTTGGGATTACAGGCATGCACCACCATGCCCAGCCATTTTTTTGTATTTTTAGGAGAAATGGAGTTTCCCCATGTTGGCCAAGCTGGTCTTGAACTCCTGACCTCAGTTGATCCACCGTCTCGGCCTCCCAAAGTGCTGAGATTACAGGCTTGAGCCACGGCACCCAGTCTCACAGTTGCAATTCTTATAAGAATCATCTAACTTAAGGAAACCATTTTCTTCTTAGAAATATGAAAATAAGAATTTGTTTTGTTTTTTGGATTTTTCTCCTCCAAGAACCCCAGAAAATACTATTCTAGGCAAACAGATCTTGTTATCCTGACAACAGATTGCCAAGAAAATAAGTAAACAAAGCATCTGAATCTTATTTTTACAGAAAACTTGAACAGTATACAAGGGAGGGGCTGAAAGTAAGAGTTTAAAATTAGCTCAGCCCCCAGGACGGCACTGTCCTCTCCTGCGAAGGCTTCATCCTTCCTTTCCGAGCCATGTGCTGTTCATGTTGCTCACTGGAATGTTCCACCTCCCTAACCTTGAACATCCAAATGCAGACAGCAGGATTCATCACACCGAGGTACTGTGAAAGGAAAGAAATCTTGGGACCCCATACTCACTAAGCCAAAGGGAAAAGTCAAGCTGGAAACTGGGTCATGCAAACCTGCCTCTCATTTTGGTTCCTAGGTAAGGCGGCTACAAAGATGAAAAGCTTCACACCTCCCTCACGTTTTGCCCACAAGAAAATTCCTGGTAGGCTCCAAGATCTTGACCCTAAAGCAGTTCTGTTGAGGTTCTCCAAGGCAATGTAAATTGATAGCTTATCTTCACAGGTGTGGGAGACATGGGACAGAAGGTAAAGTCATCCCTCTACTCGCCGGAGGTAAATATGTATCTGATTGCTTCCTTTGCCCTATCTTCTGTTATCTCTTTTTTTTGAGACGGAGTCTCACTCTGTTGCCCAGGCTCACTGCAACCTCAGCTCACTGCAACCTCCGCCTCCCTCCCAGGTTCAAGCAATTCTCCTGCCTCAGCCTCCCAAGTAGCTGGGATTACAGACATGCGCCACCACACCTGGCTAATTTTCTATTTTTAGTAAAGATGGCGTTTCTCCATGTTGGTCAGGCTGGTCTCAAACTCCTGACCTCAGGTGATCTGACGACCTCAGCCTCCCAAAATGCTGGGATTACAGGTGTGAGCCACTGCGCCCTGGCCCTATGTTATATAAAAATTCAGATTCACTGAGCCAGGCAAAGGGATGAATGACTATTTTTTCCCTACCCACTCTCACATGAAAATTGTATATTTCCCACTATTCTGCCCTTTCCCCTTTAAACACTGAAGCCCTCAGAATCAGCTTTGGAGAAAGGCATAGACCTGTCCCCTGGGTGGGTACTTAACTTTGGCAAGTAAACCTCCTAAAATGACTAAGACTTATCTCGGTCATTTTCTTTGATTTATAGTCCTTGTTGAATTTTTCTCCATTCAACAGGATGGTTGAAAAATGCTATCCCTAGCCGGGTGTGGTGGCTATTGAGGAGGCTGAGGCAAAAAAATCACTTGAACCCAGGAGGCAGAGGTTGCAGTGAGCCAAGATCACACCACTGCACTCCACCCTGGGTCACAGAGCCAGACTCTGTCTCAGAAAAAAAAAAGAAAAGAAAAATGTTGTCGAACTGGGCGCAGTGGCTCATGCCTGTAATCCTAGCACTTTGGGAGGCCAAGATAGGGGTATCACTTGAGGTTAAGAGTTCAAGACCAGCCTGGCCAACATGATGAAACCCCATCTCTGCTAAAAATTCAAAAATTAGCTGGGTATGGTGGTGTGTGCCTGTCATCCCAGCTACTCAGGAGGCTGAGGCATGAGAATCACTTGAACCTAGAAGGAGGAAGTGGCAGTGAGCCAAGATTGTGCCACTGCACTCCAGCCTGGGCAGCAGAGCAAGACTCTATCTCAAAAGAAAGGCCAAGTGTGGTGGCTTACACCTGTAATCCCAGCACTTTGGGAGGCTGAGGCGGGCGGATCACAAGGTTAGGAGTTCAAGACCAGCCTGGCCAACATGGTGAAAACCTGTTTCTACTAACAATACAAAAATTAGCTGGGTGTGGTGGTGGATGCCTGTAATCCCAGCTACTTAGGAGGCTGAGATAGGAGAATTGCTTGAACCCAGGAGGCAGAGGTTGCAGTGAGCCAAGAGTATGTCATTGCACTCAAGCCTGGGCAACAGAGTGAGACTCCATCTCAAAAAAAAAAAAAAAAGAGAGAGAGAGAAAAGAAAAATGCTGTCAAATCAGGCTCACTTGGCAACCTGAGGCAAGAGGATCACTTGTGCCTATGAGTTCAAGCCAGCCTGGGCAACATAGCAAAACTGTCTCAAAAAAAGAAAAGAAAAATGCTGTTAAAAAGAAGAAGAAGATCTTGAGACGCTTCCCTTCAACAGGCAGTGAGATGACTATGTTACTTAGTCCCAAACGTAAACAACATCATAGAAGGAGAAGTGGCGGGGGCACAGATAAGGAAGCTCTTCATTTGTCTCAGCGTACATCTTTGAGAAAAAAAGACCCCAGTGTAACCACCCAAAAACATTAGGACAGAATTTGAAACACTTTGAACAAGTAGAAATATTAAGGGTATGGATGTGAATACAAAGGCAGCTTGGTGATGAGAGAAAGAGCCCAGGCTGTGGAGCCGTCACACCTGGGGCTGAATCCTGATTCTGGTCCTCACCAAGGTGGGGACTGGGTCAGGTCAAACCTCCAGGGCAGGGTTTCCTGCCTGTAAAACAGGGATGATGTTTAGCTCACACACATTAAAGATGGTATGTATGAAAGTGCGTGGCAGTGTCTGGCCCATGCTGGCCACTACATAAATAACAACGGATATTATAACTTCTGTGTTCAACAAACTGAAAAACAACGTTCACAAAAACAGGACAGTAGTTTTCCTCAAAACTCTAGCCGTAGGCCCCACTCTGGAAACTACCAGCTGTGTGGCCTTGAGCAAGTGACTTTAACCTCCTTGTACTCCATCCTATCCTGTTCATTGGAATTAATGCTATTGCTAACTCTTGGAATTACTATGAAGATTAAACGTGTTAATATAGCAAAGAACTTAAAATAGGGCACTCCGCTGCTGGGTAGAGTTTCCACCATGCCACCAGGTCAGAACACCTTTTTCTTTCTATCTTAGAGGATATATCCTGAAGATCTCTGGCATAGACCCAAATGCCTGCTGGTTTAAAAGCTTCAATTCCAGCTGGGCGTGGTGGCTCGTAATCCCAGCACTTTGGGAGGCTGAGGCAGGCGGATCACTTGAGGTCAGGACTTCGAGACCAGCCTGGCCAAACTTTAGCAGAGATGGCGAAACCCCATCTCTACTAAAAACACACAAATTAGCCGGGCATGGTGGCCAGCACCTGTAATCCCAGCTACTTGGGAGCCTAAGGCAGGAGAATTGCTTGAACCTGGGAGGCAGAGGTTGCAGTAAGCCGAGATTGCTCCACTGCATTCTAGCCTGGGCAACAGAGTGAGTCTTAAAATAGAGTCTTAGAAAACAAATGCTTCAATTCCCTCCTCATCTAACCCTTTCTCCATTTAACCAGATGATAAATTCTTATACCCTTAAACCTCGGATCATCACATCACTATGAAATGACTCCTTTTTTCCCCCACCAAATGCTCTATCAGCAGAAAAGCCAGTTAGCTGTCACCCAGACAGTTCTGAGTTTTGAGGTCACAAATGTCTCCACTTTTCATTCATCCCACTCTTCCTTTCTGGAGGAGATAAACCCCTCAGTCAACAAATCTAAGTGACAGATAGCAGGAGACCCCAGGCCCCTTCTATTAGCTTTGGATTTAGGCCGTCCCCCTGCTAGGGTGAAGCTGCCATCAGCTGAGAGTCGCTTTGTGTGCAGGGCTCGAGGCTCAGAAGGGCCCCATATTGGTTTAAGGCTCTGCTGTTGCTGTTTTGAAATTATTATTATTTTTTAGACAGGATCTCACTGTCACCCACGCTGGAGTACAGTGGCAAAATCGCAGCTTACTGCTCCCAGGTTCAAGTGATTCTCCTGCCTCAACTTCTCAAGTAGCTGGGATTACAGGCGCCTGCCACCACACCCAGCTAATTTTCGTATTTTTAATAGAGTTGGGGTTTCACCATGTTGCACAGGCTGGTCTCAAACTCCTGACCTCAGGTGATCTGCCCACCTTGGCCTCCCAAAGTGTTGGGATTACAGGCGTGAGCCACCACATCTGGACTTTTGAAATTCTTAATTACTTCTTAATAAAGGCCTTACATTTTTAGTTCGCACTGGGCCCCAGGAGTTGCATAGCCGGTCCTAGTCAGGTGTGATGACGTCAAGCTTTTATGTTGATATCTGTGGGGTCACCTGAACAACCTGACCCCATTTCTTCAACCTTCTGATGAGGCAGAGTAGCTAAGGCCACTTCTTAAACTGAAAGGCTCTTGCTTTCAATACATTGATTAAAAAATGACATCAGATGAAAAAATATATTTGAAAGAATAAAAAGGAACTGATAACAGTTACTTCCTACAGGGAAGTATTACTTTTTTTTTTTCTTGAGACAGAGTTTCACTCTTGTCACCCAGGCTGGAATGCAATGGCCCGATCTCAGCTCACTGCAACCTCCACCTCCCAGCTGCAAGCGATTCTCTTGCCTCAGCCTCCCAAGTAGCTGGGATTACAGGCACCTGCCACCCTCCCCAGCTAGTTTCTGTATTTTTAGTAGAGATGAGGTTTCACCATGTTGGCCAGGCTGGTCTTGAACTCCTCTCAGGTGAGCCACCCACCTTGGCCACCCAAAGTGCTGGGATTACAGGTGGAAAAATTCCTTTTTACTGCATAGCCTTTAATGTTACTCAGTGTTTACCATCTGTATATATAACCTTTCAAATGAACTATCAAAGGAAAGATTTTCAATCAACATACCAACGGGCCGGGTGCGATGGCTCACACCTGTAATCCAAGCACTTTGGAGGCCAAGGCAGGTGGATCACCTGAGGTCGGGAGTTCAAGACCAGCCATGACCAACATGGTGAAACCCCGTCTTTAAAAAAAAAAAAAAAATTAATCTCCATCTCACCACCAAGTCTTGTTTCCAGAGCAGCTGTCTTTGGCCAGTAAATGTACCTGGCCAGCAAATGTACCCTAATGGATACAACTGTTTTACACTGCTTCAAAGAGCTCTGACGGCAAATTACTTCCCATCAGAAAGTTTAAATTTAACAAAGAACCAGTAACATGAGCTGCAAAATTTAGTTGGTTCCCTGTTGCTTTATCAAGACTATTTGGGCTGGGTGCAGTGGTTCACACCTATAATTCCAGCACTTTGAGAAGCCAAGGCAGGTGGCTCATCTGAGGTCAGGAGTTTGAGACCAACCTGGTCAACATGGTGAAACTCCATCTCTACCAAAAATGCAAAAATTAGCCAGGCGTGGTGGTACACGCCTGTAGTCGCAGCTACTTGGGAGGCTGAGGCAGGAGAATCCCTTGGACCCAGGAGGTGGAGGTTGCAATGAGCCAAGATCATGCCACTGCGTTTCAGCCTGGATGGCAGAGCAAGACTCCGTCTTGTAAAAAAAAAAAAAAAAAACAATATTTGAGTACAGTTGCTGCTTTGGACTTGAAACAATGGTATTTTTCTGTGAACACTCAAGGATAAGAAATTCATGACAGAAAAAGCAGTTAACTGGCTTCTGCTTAACTGCAGGGTTAAGAAATGTAAATTATAATACACTGTGTATTTGGTGATAGCATCTCACACCTCTGAGCTTTGGATCCTTTCTTAATTTATAATCACCTTATTCATGAGGAATTCCTGGACTTAATTTATCATATCCCTCCTTTATAGGGTTAAATATAGAAAGAAAAAGAAAAACTTATTCAAGCAGAGTATATAAGAGAGCCAACACCTAGAAAGGGACTGAAAAATGCTTCTGGTCATTGGTCCAAAAACCATGAAAAAATCTTTTCCTTCTTAATCTCCAGTCAAGAACCAACAAGTACTCATGAGCACCCACGGGCACCACAAGCCCTGGGTCAGTCCAACAAGGCAGGGAGGCCTCCGAAGAAAGTCTAAGCCTCATAATACCTGCACTGAGCACCCTGGAGAGCTCTACCAATTCCCAGAAGCTCTTATCTGAGAATATGTGCTAAAGGAATTTACATAATGATGGAGTGTGTACAATTTCTAATAAAGATATTGGCAATTTTGCCCAGAGGGAACATAATCTGAGATGCTTGCACTAAATTGTTGGTAAAATACCTGTTTATTAACAAAAAGTTGGCATCCTTTGCTACCAAAAGGGGAGAAAAGGGGAATAAAACAAATACGTAGTTACCAGCAACAGAATGAGACAAACTAATCAGAATGCAGTTTATTGACAAGATAGGGTATCACAAATACATCATTTATAGGGAGTGAGGGAACATGAACAAGTCCAAATCTTATAGTCTGCACAGCAGCCCAGCAGGGATGTCCCCTCTAGAGATGGTTTATCAAGGGTACCCCATGAGCGGGCAGCTCCTGATGCAGCTGCCGGAAGAGCATCGCACACCGGTTCCTCTCCTGGGTCTTCCCCAGGCTGTGGTAGAGTCTGGCCTGGAAGTAAAGGACGTCCCTGATTCGCTCTTTGCAGTCAACCTTTGCAAAATAGTTCTTGGCTTCATTGAGGTTCTCAATGGCAGCCTCCAGAGCTGATGGAAAATGGGGAAAACAACACACATTTAACTCAACGTTCCAGATAGTTTTCAAAACTTGATATTGAGTTTTATTTGTTCAACATGTACAAGAAGATGCTTTTATATTCTCTATTCTTTAAGAAAGAAAAAACAAACCATTAGGGTGAGGTTTTCAAAAAGGTCTTTAAGGCTGGGTTCGGTGACTCATGCCTGTAATCCTAGCACATTGGGAGGCCAAGGTGGGTGGATCACCTGATGTCAGGAGTTCGAGACCATCCTGAGCAACATGGTGAAACCTCATCTCTGCTAGAAATACAAAAATTAGCTGGGCATGGTGGCGGGTGCCTATAATCCCAGCTACTCAGGAGGTTGAGGCAGGAGAACTGCTTGAACCCGGGAGGCAGAGGTTGCAGTGAGCTGAGATCGCACCACTACACTCCAGCCTGGGTGACAGAGTGAGACTCTTGTCTCAAAAAAAAAAAAAAGTCTTTAAGTCCTGACTTCTAGCCTGGTACTTGGCTCTACAGGGTTAAAATAACCATTCACTTGTCCTCAATCTTCCTGCCAAGCATGCATGTGAAAGCACTTTAAATGCTGCATGAAATTTTAATACATATTTGTGAACACTCAGAACTTAAATACTGTCCCAAATTTAATGTCTTTTCTTCTTCTGGGTCCTAAACTTTTAAAGCTTTCTGGAATAGCATTGCCTTACAGTCTTTGTACAGCTGCCTACCTTCTGCTTTCTTCGGCTGGTCATAAGAAGCTGCTGAAGCCACCTGGCACTTGGCCACTAAGAACATGGCGCGGCCTTTGTCCAGGATAGCCCCGTCAGCCAAGATGGGCTCAATGGCCATGTGGAGAAGACTTAAGGCCTGTTCTGGGATTCCAAGAATGAGCTGAAAAAGAAACATCATAGCACTGTACATACCCAAACCCACTGCCCTTCCACTAGGAAGGGCTTCGTTTCTGGCAGTTCTCTCCTGAATGGCTATCTCTGGCTTATCTCTAACCTGACATGTACTACATTAAAACAGGAACCACACTCCTAGAAAACACAACATGTGACAATCTGATTTCAGACTATGACAAATATAGCAGGGAGTCGTTATTCACACTATGGAAAAGTTCCTGTCTTTACAAAAAGATCCAGCATCAATATCCTTAAGCTTGGTGATTCTGAGGGGTTGAACTAGGTGGAAGAAGGATAACAATTCAGAAAATAACTCAAAAGAATAGAGCCAAAAAACCAAGAGATTCTGGTTAGTGTTAGTATGTTTTAAAAAAAGAGAGAAATAAAGTGGTACACTAGAGCTGGGCACAGTGGCTCATGCCTATAATCCCAACACTTTGGGAGCAAGAGGCAGGAAGATCACCTGAGGCCATGAGTTTAAGACCAGCCTGGGCAACATAGCAAGACCCTGTCTCAAAAACAAATTTAAAACAATTAGCTTGGCATGGCCTGCAGTCTCAGTTACTCAGGAGGCTGAGGCAGGAGAATCACTTGAGCCAAGGAGGTCAAGGCTGCAGTGAGCCACAGTCATGCCACTGCACTCCAGCCTGGGCAACAGAGCAAGACCTTGTCTCAAAATAAAACTAGAAAACATCTATTTAACAGACAAGAAAGCAGTAAGGGAGGAATTGAGAGACAAAAAGATATGACATACAGAAAACAAGGCAGGCGTGGTGGCTCATGTCTGTAACCCTAGCACTTTGGGAGGTGCGGTTGGGCAGATCACTTGAGGTCAGGAGTTCGAGACCAGCCTGGTCAACATGGTAAAACCCCATCTCTACAAAAAATACAAATATTAGCCAGGCATGGTGGTGCACACCTGTAATCCCAGCAACTTGGGTGGCTGAGGCATGAGAATCACTTGAACCCAGGAAGTGGAGGATGTAGTAAGCAGAGATTGCACCACTGCTGTATTCCAGCCTGGGTGACAGAGTGAGACTCCATCTCAAAAACAAAAACAAAAAAAATCAAATTAGAATTAATGACATTAAATGTAAATGAGTTAAATTCTCTAATTAAAAGGCAGAAATTGTCAGAATAATTTTTTTTAAGTATCCACTGTATGCTGTCTATAAGAGGCTCTCTTTAGATTAAAAGACACAAATAGTATTTTAAAAATTTTCCACTTGCTGGAGTTAAAAAAAAATTAGTCAGGCATGGGCTGGGCACAGTGGCTCACACCTGTAATCTCAGCACTTTGGGAGGCCAAGGCAGGTGGATCAAGAGGTCGGGAGTTCGAGACCGTCCTGGCCAATATAGTGAAACCCCATCTCTACTAAAAATACAAAAATTAGCCAGGCGTAGTGGCGCACATCTATAGTTCCAGCTACTCAGAAGGCTGAGGCAGAGAACTGCTTGAACCTGGGAGGCAGAGGTTGCAGTGAGCCGAGATCCCATGACTGTACTCCAGCCTAAGTGGCAAAGCCATACTCCGCCTCTCAAAAAAAAAAAAAAAACTAGTTGGGCATGATGGTGCTCGCCTGTAGTCCCAGCTACTTGGGAGGCTGAGGTGGGAAGATCCCATCAGCCCAGGAGTCCAAGGTTACAGTGAGCTATGATTGCAGCACTGCACTCCAGCCTGGGCGACTGAGTGAGACCCTGTCTCTAAAAAATAAAATAAAGACACAAATAAGCTGAAGTAAAAGGATAGAAAAATACTCTGTGGAAGCAACAATCAAAAGAAAGCTGGAGTGTCTATATGAGTATCACACAAAATAGAGTTTAAGTTAAAAACTGTTACAAGAGACAAGGAAAAAGGAGAACATTATATACTCATAAAACAGTCGATTCATCAAGATATAACAATTATAAACAAACCAAACAATAGCACTCTAAAATATATGAAGCAAAATCTCACAGAATTGAAGGGAGAAATGGACAATTCAACAATAATAGGTCAGGCACAGTGGCTCGCGCCTGTAATCCCAGCACGCTGGGAAGCTGATGCAGGTGGATCTCTCGAGTCCAGAAGTTTGAGACAAACCTGGCTAACATGGCAAAACCCTGTCTCTACAAAAATACAAAAAATTAGCTGGCTATGGCAGGGGACACCTGTAATCCCAGAAACTCAGGAGGCTGAGGTGGAAGGATCACTTGAGCTCGGGAGGTTGAGGCTGCAGTAAGCCATGATTGCACCACGGCATTCCAGCCTGAGCAAGAGAGTGAGACTCTGTCTCAAACAAAATAAAACAAAACAAAACAAAACAAAACAAAAACCACAATAGTTGGGGAGCTCAATATCCCATCTTTCAATCATGGATAGAAAAATTAGACAGAAGATCAGCAAGGAAAGAGAAGACCTGAATGACACTAGAATTAAACTGGCCCTAACAGATATACAGAAAGCATGCCACCTAATAATACATCAGAATACAAATTATTCTCAACTGCATGTGGAACATTTTCCAGGACAGACTGTGTTGGGCCACAAAAGAATACTCAATAAATTTAAGAAGGATGAAATCATAAATCTTCTCTGACCACATGACATAAAAAATCAGTAACACAAGGAAATTTAAAAATTCACAAATAGTAGAAATTAACATACTCCTAAATAACCAGTGGGTCAAAGAATAAATCGCAAGGGAAATTAGAAAATGCAATGAGATGTATAAAAATACCACAGACTCTGGCCGAGCGCAGTAGCTCATGCCTATAATCCCAGCACTTTGGGAGGCCGAAGCAGGTGGATCATCGGAGGGCAGGAGTTCGAGACCAGCCTGGCCAACATGGAAAAACCCCATCTCTACTACAAATACAAAAATTACCCAGGCAGCGGGACATGGTGGCTCATGCCTGTAATCCCAGCACTTCGGAAGGGTGAGGAAGGCAGATCATGAGGTCAGGAGATGGGAGACCATTCTGTCTAACACGATGAAATCCCATCTCTACTAAAAATAAAAAAAATTAGCCAGGTGTGGTGGCACAAGTCTGTAGTCCCAGCTACTTGGGAGGCTGAGGCAGAAGAATCACTTGAACCTGGGAGGTAGTGGTTGCAGTGAGACGAGATCGTGCCACTGCACTTCAACCTGGGCAACAGAGTGAAACTCCATCTCAAAAAAATAAAAAAGGCTGGGCGTGGTGACTCACGCCTGTAATCTCAGCACTTTGGGAGGCTGGGGCAGGCAGATCACGAGGTCAGATTGAGACCATCCTGGCCAACATAGTGAAAACCCATCTCTACTAAAAATACAAAAAAATTAGCTGGGCATGGTTTCACATGCCTGTAGTCCCAGCTACTTGGGAGGCTGAGGCAGGAGAATTGCTTGAATCCAGGAGGCGGAAATCGCAGTGAGCTGAGATCACGCCACTGCACTACAGCCTGTGAGACAGTGCGAGACTCCATCCAAAAAAAAAAAAAAACTACCCAGAAGTGGTGGCACGTGCCTGTAATCACAGCTGCTTGGGAGGCTGAGACAGGAGAATTGCTTGAACCCAGGAGGTAGAGGCTGCAGTATGCCAAGATTGCACTACTGCACTCCAGCCTGGGCAGCAGAGCAAGACCCTGCCTCAAAAAAAAAAAACAACAGACTCCAATTTATGAAATGTGTGGGATAAAGTAAAAATTTATGAAGTATAGTTCTCAGGGAAATTTATAACTATAAAGGCCTACATTTCAAAAGAAGGAAGATCTCAAATCAATAAGCAAATCTTCCACCTTAAGAAACTAGAGAAAGAGTCCAGGCGCAGTGATTCACACCTGTAACCTCAGCACTTTGGAAGGCCGAAGCAGGTGGATCACCTGAGGTCGGGAGTTCGAGACCTGGCCAACATGGTGAAAGCCCATCTCTACTGAAATTCAAAAATTAGCTGGGCTCGCTGGTGTGTGCCTGTAGTCCCAGCTACTCAGGAGGCTGAGGTAGGAGAACTGCTTGAATCCAGGAGGTGGAGGTTGCAGTGAGTCGAGATTGCACCATTACACTCCAGCCTGGGTGACAAGAGCTAAACTCTATCTAAAAAAAAAGAAAAAGAGAGAAAAAGGAAGGGAGGGAGGGAGAGAGGAAGGAAAGAAAACAAAAAGCAAACTAGACCTAAAGCTAACTAACAGAACCAAGGAAAAAATAAGGATTAAAGTGGAGACAAACAAAATGGAGACTAAGAGAACAACAGAATTAATAAAACTGAAAGTTGGTTATTTGAAGAGATCAACAAAATTGACAAACTGTTAGACTGACCAAGAAAAAAAGAGAAGACTGGAATGACTGAAGTCAGGGATGACAGTGGGGACTACTAACAACCTTACAAAAGTTAAAATGGATGATACAAGAATACCATGAACAACTATATGCAAGAAACCAGATAAACTACATGAAATGAACAAATTCCTAGAAAGACAAAACTATGAAAACTGACTCAAGAAGAAACAGGAAATCTGAATAGACCTATAACAACTAAAAAGACTGAATTAGTAACCAAAAAAACTTCCAACAAAGAAAATCCCAGGGCCAGATTGTTTCACTGGTGAATTTTTATCAAGCTTTTAAAGAATTAACACCAATCCTCAAATTCTTCCCAAAAAAAAAGAAGAGAGAAAACTTTCTAACTCATTTTGTGGGACCACTATTACCCTAATACTAAAGCCAAAGAAAAATATCACAAGAAAACTACAGATCAACATCCTTTATGAATACAGATGCAAAAGTTCTCAACAAAATACTTGCAAACCAAATCCAACAGCATGTTAAAAGGATCATACACTATGACCATGTGAAATACATTCCAGGAATGCAAGGTAGTTCCATACACAAATATAACATGTGAATAAAATAAAAGAAAAAATTGGGCTGGGCACCGTGGCTCATGCCTGTAATCCCAGCACTTTGGGAGGCAGAGGTGGGTGGATCATTTAAGGCCAGGAGTTCGAGACCAGCCTGGCCAACATAGCAAAACCCTGTCTTCTAGTAAAATAAAAAATTAGCCAGCTGTGGTGGCACGTGCCTGTAATCCCAGCTACTTGGGAGGCTGAGGCATGAAAATTGCTTGAACCTGGGAGGCAGAAGTTGCAGTGAGCCAAGATTGCATCACTGCACTCCAGCCTGGGCAACATAGTGACACTCTGTCTCAAAAACAAAAACAAACAAAAACCCATATGATAAAATTAATCAATGCGGAAAAAAATATTTGACAAAATCCAATACCTTTTCGTGAAAAAAAAAAAACACACTAAATAAACTAGGAATAGAAGGAACTTCCTCAACCTCTATAAAAAACCCATAGCTAGCATGATACTTAATGATGAAAGACTAAAAGCTTTCCCCTTACAGGAACAAAATAAGGACACATCCTTTTTTTTGAGACAGAGTCTCACTCTGTTGCCCAAGCTGTAGTGCAGTGGCATCATCTCAGCTCACTTCAACCTCTGCCTCCTGGGTTCAAGCAATTCTCATGCCTCAACCTCCTAGCAGCTAGGATTATAGGCATGCACCACCATACCCAGATAATTTTTGTATTTTTAGTGGAGACGGGGTTTTGCCATGTTGGCCAGGCTGGTCTCGAACTCCTGGCCTTAAGTGATCTGCCTCAGCCTCTCAAAGTGCTGGGATTACAGCTGTGAGCCACCAAGCCCAGCCAAGACACACACTCTTGCAACATTTCTTCAACATGTATTGGAAGTTTTACTCAAAGCAATTAAGCAAGAAAAAGAAACAAAGGGGACCTAAGTGGGAATGGATGAACTAAAACTAACTCTATTTGCAGATAACATGATCTTATACATACAAACCCATT